>PVKB01005147.1:0-60936 GCA_004027205.1 Ctenodactylus gundi | reverse complement strand
AATAAGCCATTTTCTTCACAAAGCCTGCCTCTTTGGAATGAGCTTACACAGTGGTTTTTGGTTCGCCTAGCAAGAGCTGTTGTTAAATATTCAGGAATCTTGAGAGTTGTTAAACTGTTGGTAAGTTGAACTTGGCCATGATCGAAGTATTTTCATCATGAAAATTGGCAAAGAGTAGACACCAAGCTCCCTCCTCGCTGCCTCAAAATCATTTTACCGGTACAGTACTCATTGCTCATGTGTGTATTTTGGATCCAAGCTCTTCTATCATATAGTAGCTTAAGTTAGCTTATGAACAAAAAAAATAATATGCAAAGAGCTAATAAAAGACAAAATGAAACTAAACCAAAATAAAGCTAAATTAAACCAAAATCATGGTAAACTAAAAAAAAAATATAGCTTCAAGAAAACCTGTAGGTGTCTAGATATGGCTTTCCTCATTCTTGCTGTGGTCTCAATTCTGTGTTCTTTCAAAATTTTTATATTGATGTTCTCAGTGCAAAAGTGATAAAATTGGGAGGCGGCAACTTTAGGAGATGGTTGGGTCATGGTTTCAAACTCTCATGAATGGAATTAGTGCTCTTATGATAGATGCCAGAGAGACACAGCAAGAAGGCACTGTCTCTGAATCTGAAAGCAAGTTCTCACACCAAGTATGTCAGCATCTTCATGTTGGACTCCCCAGCATCCAGAACTACAAGAAATGCAAGTTTGTTGTGTATAAGCTCCACAGTCCGTGGCATTTTGTTATAGCAGACTGAATAGACCAAGACCTTTGCTAGTGCCTTTGAACTCAGAGTTTGTTGTAGGTCCTAAGGAGAGATTGAGCTTCATGGATGTTCACGAGCCCTACTGGGCTCCACCTTGCTCCCTGGAGAATGTATTTGTCAGCAGCCTAAATAAAGGAGAGCAGCTGAGTGTGCTGGGATGTGAGTCACGCGTCACATGTCCCCAGGGGGTTCTTGTCGGAAATAGATGCATCCTTTGTTCACAGGTGGTTCTCTGGTCACTTGTGTGGCTTAGACTTTCCTTTTTTTTTTTTTTTGCTTTGCGTCATTCTACAAATTTAACTCCAAGAAGAGAAAAACCTTGATTTAGTGTATCTATCAGAGAGAACTGACCTCCTCAGCCTCCACACAGAAGGTGCACACTGAAGAAGCTGAATTATCTGTCCAAGCATGGGCAGCCCCACAAAAGTCACCTTCCACCCCCATCTGTCCAGATACGATTATGCTTGGCAGGTGCCCACTGCACATGCTTCTGGGCGCTGGAAAGGAGAGACCGCACTCAACAAAGTCCTCCATCCATCTGCCGCCGTCTTGACATTGATACTCTCCTGTGCAGTTGGCAAATGTGGTTACGGCTTCGGTGGGAGGCCAGCCAGAGCTGAAACAGGATGCCGGTTGCAATGGTAGAGTAATATGATAAGGAGGGCAGACAAACCAGGCCCTTTCCCATCCAGATTCCAGAAGGGCACAGAGAGACGTTTTGCAGTCTATTGCTGCCTGGTTTGCTGAGTCATGGCCCTGACTTCTGTTGTTGGGAAATTAAGCTTATATTCTATGGTCCTCCAAAGCAACCCCTTTTGGCCTGCCGCCTTTCTTCTGTTTGAGTGAGTAAATGAAAGATTGAAAAGACTTATTATTTCCTCTCTCCATCCTCTAGGGACTGAAGTCAAACAGATTCATATATTCCACGTTTCTGTTTCTTCTTCCTTATGTTTCTAATTAAAAACACTGAGGAAAGGTCTTTGGCCTAATTTGGAACTAGCAGAGCATAAGAAATGAAATTGGGACTGGAACATTCAATCCAATCAACCAATATTTATCGAACACCTATCCTCCTTATTAAAATTCTTCTTAGTCATTCTTTTTCCTCAGCTAACTCAGTTTATCTAGAAGAGTTTAATTTATTGATTTTGAGTACCTAAAACATATAAATGCTAATAGATGTTATTTCTTGATTCTATGTGTTGTGTCTGATATTGTTCCATATGGGGCACGTTCATTGTCATTTGAAGAATAGTTGTTATTCCTCTATCTTCTAAGAGAGGACAAAGAGACTCTGTGGGATTGAATAGCCTGGTAATTTATACCTGGCCCCTTCACTGGTTGTTCACAGTCAGAATTCACCAAAGCTCTGCTTCAATGCCCTGCCACAATGTCTGTCCAAATAACATCTTTGTTGAGATTTTTTTGAACCACCTCTCTTACTATTATTTTCAAAAAGAAATTTGCATTATTGAGGGAGAAATGAAAAGGCAGAAATTCCTAGAAACAACATACATGTGTAAAGTATCCAACACAGCATACACTAAGCATTACAAAGAGAAGCAGCCTCACCACCCAGGTGTCAGAGAGGCCCCTCAGATACTGAAAAGGCCCAGGGGAATTCAGTGCCAGCTCAGGTCTGTGGCAGTAACCTAATAACAGAACAACAGAGTTCCATAAGTCTGGCGATTCTCACCAGAAACAAGTGCAACAATCTGCCCCTTTGTCTGTGATTACTCCTAGGACAGCTCACTGCTTGAAGCGGAGCTCCGCTAAGGGAACAGAGAAATAAGACACCGTGTTTACACTTGTAACAAAGAGAGATGTATTCCAAACATGAACTACATTCTCCCCACTAAGTACCCTATTTTACTGCAAATTCTTCATGCGCGATGTTTTTTCTCCAGCACGTAGGTCAATAAATGCTCTCATTATGGAATTCATCAGAAGATGATTTGTTGAGACAGTAATCCAACTTCGCAAGGCCCCTGAACAATGTCGTGGTGTTGATAGACCCTACTTACTCTTTTTTAATTTCACAGTCAGAAGAGGGTTGCAAACATTGCACATTTATTATGCTCTTTCTGTGTTTCTAGGGTTAATCACACAGTAGTTTGAAGGCACCGCTTCCCCTGTTCCTTTCAGCTCTGGTATTACACTGCCCTTAGTGGTTTAAATCAACCTGTATCCGTCGGCTTTATGGTCTACATTCCATTTGAGTTTTCTGATTGCACGAATGTTTTGCTAAAATCAATCACAAACGTGACCTCCAGGTGAGATATGCAGAGCTCTCCGAGAAACACTGGCAACCGACTTCTTGGGGTGAAGCATCTTCAAATTTAGATTCTATAAGTTAAGTACCTACTAGGTGCACATCGACTGAGTGCTTCTTATCCCCTATGTATTTCCAAGATTCCTCATGCACATCATTTTCATTCTACGTGATATGTTACTATGTCTCATTTTTCAGAAAAGAAAACTCTAACTGAAAGGTTATGTGAGAGGAGGAGCAAGAAACTGAAATAAAGCTTGTTTTGTCTTCAAACTCTCCATCACTCCATGCTGTAAAGCTACTATGCCAGTTCATGTTGATTGTCAATTTGGTTAGATTAAGAGATGGTTAGGGAGGAGGTTGCTTGGGGAGGGCACTTTCCTCATCCATGCATTAGTCCGTTGCTGAGTTCACTAGCTGAGTGGATCATTAGGAGGTGGGGCCTAATTGGATGAAGTAGTTGTAGGAGGGTGTGACCTTGGGGACTATATGTGGTTCCCTAACCTTTTCTTTCTCTCCTTCTGTGCTCTGCTTCCCGGCTTTCGTGAGGTTAACAGTTTTCTTTCACTTGGCCTTTTTGGCATGCTGTTTCTGTCTAAGAGCTAGCAGACCAGCAGACTGAAAACTGAAACCGAGAGCTACAATAAACTTTTCCTTTTTTAAAGTATGTTTGTCAAATATTTTGTCCCAGCAATGCAAAGGAGACTAATATAGCAAAGTTAGCAAACTATGTCCCTGGAGCCTGCCACCTGATTTTATGAATAAAGTTTTATTGGAAAATGGCCACATCCATTTATTTGTGTATTGTATATGACAACTTTTGCAATATAATGAGAAACGAGTATCCGGAACCATATATCTCACAAAGACTGAAATATTTATTTGCAGGCCCTTAGCTGAAAAATTCGTAGACATCTACTGAAAAAAAAAAGGCAGGGTATCCCAGAACACACAGTAATAAACAAACATGATTCCCACTTTGCAGTAATAGAAAAGATCAACCAGCACTTAGGGGACTCTGACTATGATATATTCTACCTCAAGAGTTTGAGCTTTAAAATAGGGGGACATCTTTTTATTCTATGAACAAATGGCTCAAGCCCCATATCATTTGGGCAAAAAAATCATTTTTCCTGCTTCTAGGTTTCCTTCTTCTTCTATTAAAAATGGGGTTTACTACAGTCTGATCCATCAATTCTAGACACAATGGCTTGGCTCGAAGGATGCTGGGAAAACTTGTGTGCCTCAAACGCTCATTCTCCATTGCCTCTGTGACACTTGCTATGATATGAAGTCACTGCTGAAAAGTGTTCTTTGGTCCAGGTTGTGAAAGGGGCCCATTCCTTCATGAAACTCAGTGACCTTTTATCTAGTAATTGCTGCTCATTGACTTGTGCCATTCTGAGTTGAATGTCATCACTTGCATTGGTTCGAATTGCCCCAGAACAAGGCCTCTCCTTTCCTTAATTCGTCACAGGTCCAAAGACAACCAGTGTTGGAATCACCAGGCTTCCAGGGTCACAGTTTAAGGCTTGTGGCATGGCTGTTGGGCTCTGTCTGAGGTATCCGAGGGCAGGCTTCTAGTTCTGGAGCTTTGTTCTACTCTACCTTCTTCTCAGTGACTTCTGTATCTTTTACGACTTTACCCTGAGAATTGATGGCTTTAAATACCCAAATTTCATTTTCTGAACTTAATGATACAAAGCTAGTCTCTCTCTAGGCCATAAACCATTTCCCTATGTCCTTTGATTTGGTCAAACTCAAAGAATCCTCCCCAATTCATCATAGAATTGTCTGTTGTTTAACGACTTGCTGGGAGTTGTTTTTAACAAGCCCGCTATTTTGTGCCTAGGAGGGATGCACAAATTAAGCACTTTCTTTGTTTCTTTTTGGGGAGTTCTCGTCTTCAGACACAGACTGAAGACATACTTGGGTATCACCATACATCTAACTAAAAAGGTTTTTGGATTTACCTTTTTCTTTTGCTTTATACTGGGGAAGATTTCTCAAACCTCCAGTTTCTTCTCATATTACAAAGTATAAATCAATGAATATCTACATGGTTGCTCAAACAGAGAGCACATGACTGTATCATGTCATAAATAATGTATACTATCTGCTGATTTTTAATCTTACTTAAAATATTTTCTATGGTGATATTGCAAAATATTATTAGGTTGGCTATCTCATATTTCACTTAGGACACTTTGAAGGGCATAGGGTACAGTTGAGGACTTTCAGATCCTGCTAACTGGAATATGTCATATGCTAGTAGACCCTCGGCATATATCCAGGGTCTCAGTCGATGCCAAAGGGAAGCTGATAGATTGAGGAGTATTCGTCTCAAATTTCCATTTGGAATTTGTTTGTCCTCCAGTTCCTAATTCTTTGGTAAGAAAAGCTCTTGTATAACATCTGAAGTGATTGATGTGGTCACTGCAAATGTAAACCCGAAGTTCTAGCGCCCAGGTTCAAAGAAAAAGGAGATTTTCCAATGTGTGTGTGTGTGTGTGTGTGTGTGTGTGCATGCGTGCGTGGGTTGTGTGTGCGTGCACGTGTGCGTGCGTGTTTGTGTGTGTGCTTGTGTGTGTGTGTGTGTGTGTGTGTGTGTGTGTGTGTGTGTGTATGTGACTCTGAATTGAACCCTGGGCCTTCACACTGAGCTACATCCCCAACGCATTTTTTAAAATTTTATTTTGAGGCAGGATGTCACTAAGTTGCCTAGGCTGGGTTCAAATTTGTGATCCTCTTCCCTCCGCCTTTCAGAGTATTAATATTATAGACCTGGGACTTCAGGCCCATCTCATTCCCCACATTTTAACAGAAGTTTGCCTCTTTGTATTATTTCCACATTATTTTTTTCATTTAAGAAATTTTTTTTCTGCAGGAGGCTTTGAGGTCCAACCTCACAGTCAAAAATGATGTCCTTAAATCTCATCACCAGTCCTCCTTGAATTTCAATGATAAATAACCATTTGCTTGTTGTTTTTCTCTCTGCTCAGATACCATACTGAGCAACATTCTGTGGACTTTGAGATGATTTTTCTGTGTTTCGTCTGCTCATGGGTGGTCAGTAGTAAGAGAGGCAGAGTGGGAAGAAGATTACAGCCTTAGTAGAGATTAAATTTGAACAAGTTTAAATTCTGAACTGATTGAATAATTGCCTCCAAAGAGACCATTTTTTAAACTGAGAAGGGTTGAGTCACCTGTAGTGGGGATTCCAGAGTTACTACACAGAAAGCCTAGAGGTAGCCATCACACCAGAAGGGAGGGGTGGTGAACCGTGAAGCCTGGTTTACATAAAAATTGGTAGCAAATCTATTTAAGAGCCAAGATGATGAAATGCTCACTATCAGGGGACACGGAAGCTCCATAGACATTCTTAACGCTTATGAAAATACTGCCCTCTCCTTGGGACACACGTAAAACTGCACAGTTCTGTGTTTAGCCATACCAGTGGCTCGAGAATATGAATAACTGAAAATGAGGTGTGTCACTTCGGGGTGGAAGTGTTTATGGGCTGTAACATGATTCTCTCTTCCCTCTATCTTGCCCACAGCAAACCCTGAAGACATATGTTAAGAAGGTGATGTCATAAGACGATGGAGAGTTCGTTCCCTTAGGATTGTGGATGACTTTGACGATCCACGCTGAACATGAAAATAAACCTTTGCTATTTTAGGCCACTGAGATTTTCATTCGTTTTTAAAAATACAGTTATTATATGATGGATAACAGTGGATACAGAAAAATAAAGTTATATTTTTGAACATACGCATTTATGTTTGTATATTTCTAACATGCTGCACATCTATTTAACTGATGTGGAGTCAACTGTGACTGCTCAGCAAGGCAAATAACCATTTTTAAAAGTGTGCTTGATTGGCCCTGTTATCTTCGAAGAAACACACATCCCAAATTGTGAGATCAACATGCTGGTTCTGCCTGGGTTTCAGGCCTCCTGGGCTGCACCAGCATAAGAATCGTATATACCAAGATACTGTAGCTTTTATTTATTTTCCCCTATAATTATTATTTTGTTAATATGTGTTTGCAATATATAATAGCTGCATTCCACTGGGGGGCTTGGTGCATGTACCTATCACATTTGATCATCTTTCTTTTTCTTTCTCCTCCCCACCTTTCCTTCTTCTTCCACCCCCAGATCCCTGCCCCTCTCCACAGAGTCTACCTCCATGCTTCCTATCATCTATATTCTATTTTGCTCTTTTAATTATTTTATTTGCGGATTCCAGCATTTAGAGGTAAAAATCATGTCATGCAAGGGAAACCAAATACAAACTAACTCCTTCACTGTGACCATTGAAGAGATTATGTCAATGAGAGGGAATTAGGAATCACACTTCCGTTAGGATTAGGGTTTGGGAACCCCGCCTAGATCGGGAATTGAGAACCAGCCTGGATTCCAGTGTGAGTGATTTGTGGGGTGGCCAATGAGCGAAGAGCACCCACCCAGATGTGGGAGGGCCAACTGGAACTCCAACGGTATAAACACGAAGGAAGAAGGACGATTGTTACAGCTTCTTCCTCTGGGAAAACTCTCGCCTTCCCAATTGTCTAGGACACTGACTGGCTACGCTTTGCAGATCGTCAGCACAGATTTGTTCCAGTCTCAACTTGTGCCTGTCTGTCCATCACTGGTCTTCAGTCAACGATACTGAGGCTCCAGTCTTCACCATTGTTCTTTGAACAACCGAGATCCGCAGCAGACTCTCACCTCACAGCTGTCCTGCAGTCCTGGATGGGAGATCTACTTCACACCTGAGCAGCCATCTTGGACTATCTCTATCATTGGATTTGCAAGCCTTCTTGATAGATCAGTTTTGTTATAAAATCTGTAAATTCTGCCCTTTGAAGAACCCAATCTAATACATTCACCAATAACACACCAAACTCTTCCCATGCTAAAGCCAGACACAGGCTGTGCTGCGTGTGTCTTGTGCTCTAGAAAGGCAGTGGGTGGCCAGCCTCACAGCAGCAAAATTTTGCAGGTGAAAAATCAGGGACTTCTTGAACCTGCGGTAAGCCCACAGACCTGTTGTCTGACGCAGGCAAAGTGTAGATGGGATCCGCAAATGCTGCATCATTAACCACACTAAGCAGGTCACCTGAATTCCTGAGCCCCTGCCCACTCATGATGTTTGAAGACCAGAGAACTCGGGAGTTGGGACACTAGGCTCTCTTCCGTTCCTGAGGCTCTTTCTTGTATTTAGTGTTACCACTGTAAACTACGGGTTTGAGATGTTGCCAATTAAAGGGTTTGGAGCAATGCCACGCTTTCCCACAAAACTGTTACAATAACCAATGGATCTTATGAGGTTTAAATATTCACTTCAGTAGGCCAGTGGGCAGTAGTGATGATTTATGGGGTCTGTGTGCA
Organism: Ctenodactylus gundi; assembly: GCA_004027205.1. Lineage (NCBI taxonomy): Eukaryota > Metazoa > Chordata > Mammalia > Rodentia > Ctenodactylidae > Ctenodactylus > Ctenodactylus gundi. Next base: position 52,493 of record PVKB01005147.1, on the reverse strand, counting down.
CCATTTTTTAAAATGATACCCTATGCCCCACAGTTTGGGTTGACCCCTAGAACCAAGGGACAATTTCACAGTCTCCTCCCGCCCCAGGTAGTTCAGTAGAAAAGTAGTTTTAAGATCCCCCTGAATGCAGTTATATCAAACAGATATAAAATCATAAGACATAGCTGCTAAATATCAAGACTTGAAGACAGTTAATATCCTTAATAGATTTTTTAAAAGTTTTTTTGGTAGTATAGGCCTGTAATCCAGCACTGTAGGAAGCTTAGGCAGGAGGATTGCAAGTTTGAACCAGGCCTAGTCAACTTACAGACTTTGTTTCAAAGTAAAAATAAAAAATGGGGGCTGGAGGAATGGCTCAGCAGTTAAAGTGCTTGCCTAGCAAGCGCCAAGTGCCCTAGTTCAATTCCCCAGCACCACATAAACTGGGCATGGTGGTGCACGCCTGTAATCCCAGCATTCGAGAGGCTGAGACAGGCGGATTGCCGTGAGTTCCAGGCCAGCCTGTGCTCCAAAGTGAGTTCAGGACCAGCCTCAACCACAGAGTGAGACCCTGTCTCAAAATAAAATAAAATAAAATAAAATAAAATAAAATAAAATAAAAATAAAATAAAGTAAAATAAAAAATAAAAAAGGTGTAGGGATGCAGATCTATGCAAAGTCCCAGGGTTCCATCTCTAGTATCAAAAACAACAACAACAACAAAACCAAAAACAAGCAAACAAACATAAAAACCAGGAAGCGAGCCAACCCTCTCATGTGTCTTACTGAATTCTTTTGAAATGTTAGAACTCAGAAAGAAAGGAAAATAGGAAAGGTGCTTTCTTTCTTTGCCCGTTTTTGGCATCATAGATATTTGGTAACATGCACATCTCAAATCCATGACTGAAAACTTTATTTCCAAAGGTTTGATTGGGTAGTAGTCCAAGAAATTCTGTATTTTCCCTTGTTCTCCTCCCAAGCTCAGTGAGGAAGCATTTGGACGTAGGACATCAAGACGATCCTGTTTTTCAGTAGATGGTAAGGCAGCCTTGTAAATCACCACACTGAAGCACCACCTTTGTCTTTTGCCCAGTTTGTTGGCATTTATTTTTTCTTTCTATTTTCTTACCATCCCTAGTTCCGAGAGCTCACAAGTAAAAACTCTCCAGGTTAAATTGAAGGGTGCAGTTGGGAAGGCTCTCCGGTGGGAAGCTTGGAGAGCAGGCATTTGACTCCTTTGCCTCCGTTTTTTTTGTTTGTTTGTTTTTGTTTGTTTTTGTTTTGTTCTGTATTTTGTGGTGGTGTGTGAGGTGATTATCTTGACACTTTGGTCTCAGGTGAGCATTTTAAAATCCTAGCAAGGTAGTTGTCTTTTGCATATTTTCTGGATTGAAAGGGGGATAATTCTAAGTAAGTCTTCTAAATTATCCCTGAAAATAAGGGGTTTGCTAAAACAAAAAGTAAAAAGATTCAATCTTTATAAATTAAGAACATCCCCTGAGTTATGGAAATGGAGCTGGGTGTTACACATACGTGCTTCTGCCAGATGGTCAGTAATTGCCCAGTTCCTAAGTCAGTGTCTGTAGTGGAACCTCAGGTTATAAAAATCCTGTGAGCATGTGGGAGCTGGATTTTGAAAACATGGGCTGTAGATGCCTTCTGTTCTTTGCCAGGAAATTTGAAGTGCTTTCTTCAACTCAGATTAGTTCATTTATGTTAATAATTTGCTCTCTTTCAACCCAGGTTGGAAATTCTTGGGCTTACATTTATCCCAGTATAACTGTTTTCTCTGTTTTACTTCTGTATATATTTTAATGCAGGTGAGGTTGTAAAAAGACACTTCAACCACTTGCCTATTCGTTTATTTGTGCTGGAGATTGAACCCAGCCCTCATATATGGTAGGCAAGCATGGAGCTACGCCATCAGCCTATACTAACTTTAAAATAAACATGTCAGAACATTCTAGTGGGTGGCACTGCCACCCCATCAATATAATTCTTATCAGATGTGGACATCTGTTCCATTGATGTTTCCTAGGCTGAGTAGCATCAAGGCGTGGATGTCCCTTTGGCAACCATCTCCGGAGTTAGTGTCACCTCAGGGTATTTTAAGCACCTCTAGATTGTTGGCTATGAAGAGGCATGGAGAGTGGACAGAAGTTAAACGAACATTTTAATTACAAATTAAAGGGATAAAGTCAAGTCCCCTTCAAGGGTCAAAGCAGGGCGGCCTTGGGGATATTTGTGGTTGGAGTTCAGTGATTCTAAAAACTGAGTGTGCTGATTAGAAAATCATCTAAAGTCATCTGGAGCATCTGGAGTCAGACAAAGGTAACACTTCAGAACTCAAAGGGCTGCGTGATGTTGAGTAGACGCTGTTACGTCTGAATCTGGAATGTCCCCCAAAAAAGCCTCATGAATTTGATGTTGTGCGGTATCTATGGAGCCATATGCTGCTAAGAGGTGGGATCCGATCAGGAGGGGTGGATTACAGGTATGTGTGGATCAGGAGTAAGCAGCAGAACATGGGTGTCTGACATACTACTGGGTGTATGACCTGGAAGCGGCTTAACCCGGAAGGGCAAAATCTGCTGCGGAAGATCACTGGGGTATAGCCTGGAAGGTTGTGTGATAGCATTGGCCTTCCTGTCTGCCATACCACGAGTAGCTCCTCTTCTGGCTTTGCTTCTGCCATGTGCTTTACTATTGCTAGCCACCTGTGAATGGATGGGAACTTTTGAAACTGTGAACTGAAATAAAATTTTCCTCCCTTAAGTTATAGATATTAACGAAAAGTAACTGAGACAGACATTGCTATGAGAGAAGGGGGGGTCATTGCTGTGACTTTTTCTGACCATGTGCCTTTGGAACTGGTTTATGGGAGGAGTCTGGAAAGGTTTGAAGATGCTGGCTACAGAAGCGTTAAAATGCCATTAGCCAAACCTAACTGGATGTTCTGGTCAGAGCTCAGAAAACCAGACTGCTGATAGAAAGGTGGAAGGCCAGGCTGAGGAAGTTTCAGATGGGAGGGAGGACTTTATGTGCAAATTGGTGTAAGAATCATGCATGCTATGCTCTGGGAAAATTGTGTCAGCATTTTGTTCATTTCTTAAGGCTTTGCCTTACACTGGGATTAAAGATGGTGAGATGAAGGAATGTGAACTACTTAAGATCTTGTGGAGGAAATTTCACGGCATCCTAATGTTCACGCTGTCACATGGGCACCGCTTGTGGCCTTTAGCCTAATATATGGCAAAGAGCAGGAGAAAACAACAGAGGAAAATGATGTAAAATGTTTAGTTTTGTCTGAAGAAGAGCACAGTTGTTAAACAGATTAGCATTAAAAAGAATTGAAGTACTTGAAATCAGAACAATGAAAAAGATGCCTTGAGTGTGTCTCAGGAATCAGCAAGATCCCACCCTTCACCAATCAAAGGGCGGGAAGGCAAAAGACTTTGCTTTGGAAAGAGATCCGCAGGGCACCTTGCAGGGAAACCTATGAAAGTGAATCTCAAGGAGTCCAGCTATTTAAAAACTCAGAAGCCGCAACAGTGATTCTCCCAGGGGACCAGACTACTGCTCAATTTAGAGGCAGACATTTGCATCATTCATGTGCTGCTGGTTTCACAGGCATGCAGAATTTAAGAGTTGTGGGCTCACGGTGGTTTCCACCTAGACTTCAGATGGAGGGCTTGGAGGCTGGGAAGAGTGCCCCTGGGAGGGCAGGGTGTGATGTTGTGAAGGAGAAATCTAAGATGCAGTGGAGATTCCAGAAATTTGCAGGTGCCAGAGATATGGACTATTGGCTGAGGAGGCCGCAGGCTGTGAGGAAAGCCAGCCCAAAGGGGAAGCTATGGAGTTTGCAGCCAGAGGCAATGCTTGGGGGCAGGATACTCATGCCCTTTGGAGCGCACCTCTTGCTACAATGTACCCCAAATGCTGGACACGGAACTAGATGATTTAATAGAGCTACAGAATTTAACCCTTGCCATGCTGGATTTAGAATTTGTTTTGCCTTGATTGGTTCTTATCCTTCTGTTCCTTCCTTTTGGGATGAGAGTGTTTGCCTTGTGCTACTGCATGTTAGAAGTTTCTAGATTTTCTTTGAGTTTTCACAGGGGGTTACAGCTAAGAGTTTGCCTTGAGTCTCAGAGGAGGTGTTGGACTTGAACTTTTTTAGCAGTACAGGAACTGTTAAGACTTTGGCTATTCTTAGAGAAGGACTAAATGTATTTTGCATAAGAAAGTGGATGTGAGTCTTCCGGGGGCAAGGAGTGGAATGTTACGATATAGAGCTGTAATGTGTCCCAGAAATCTCATGTATTTGCATGTTGTGAGATAGTTATGGAATCATATGCTGTTAAGAAGTGGAGTCTGGTGAGAAGAGGTAGATTACAAGTATGTTGTGGATTAGAAGCATGTAGTAGATCATGGGTGTGTGATATATTATGGAGTATGTGATCTGGAAGGGACAGATCACTGGGATGTAACCCAGAAGGAGTGGAACGGTGCATCTTGACCATGAAGGGAAAGATCATGGGAACACGACCTGGGGGGATAGCTGCTAGCTACACCCTTGCTTGTCCAATTTTCTCTTTGTCTGCCATGCCAAAAGCAGATCTTCTTCTGGCTTTACCTCTGCCATGTACTTCCAGGTGCCAGATGCCCATGAATGGACTGGTACCTTCTGAAACTGTGAACTAAAATAAAGCTTTCCTCCCTTAAGTGTGGTCATTGGGCATTCCTCCCTTAATTGTGGATGTTGGGTATTCTGTCCTAGCAATGAGAAAGTAACTGAGATTGATACCAAGCTGAGATGAATAAAGCTTTTGATGAGAGGCAAAGCCCATGTGAGATAAAAGGGGGAGGAGTCTGGAACAGTCCACAGACTCCCATGCAGGTCTGATCTAGAATGCAGTAGAGAAGTGGAAGTGGAATACGCAAGCTTCCTGGATAGCCATACAGTGTGAAGGAGGTACAGAAAGTCACTGAGCACCATTAAGGCTGGTGAGATCAAGGAAGGTAGATTACTTACTCTGGCAGGGGAAATTTCAAGGTAGCCCAGAAATACATTCCAGAAATATATGGGCTATAGTAGAGCCTGCGGTTAAGGACTGGCTTCCATTCCAAGCACAAAATTTAGGGCCATGGTCAATCATGCTGTTGGTTAATTAACTTTATTAAACGTCTACAAGGTGCATTTCCATGGAGGCCAAAATAACCAAAGAAACTCAAAAGGAGGGCCTGTAGCCCCAAATACTGATGTCTCAAGATCTTAGTCAGGAGTGGGTTTTGGTCATTGGCTCTTGGATGGAGCAGGAGGTGGGATGTCTACACATGGGGGAAACAATGACACAAGAAGATGAAGATGGAGGCACTGTGAGGTGATGGCTCCTCAGCCTACCATCTGGGCCGAGTGCCCTGCCACTGACTTTTGCTCTCCAGGGGAGCACTGGAAGTGTGTGATGGGTGCTCCAGCCATACAGAGTTGGTTCTGATTGGAAAAAATGAGAAGTCGTCCTCGGAAGAGGATCCGTTCTGGTGTGACTGGTAAATTGGCTTGAGAGATAATATTCCAGTTCCAGAAATAGTTTGATCTATGGCAGCACTGTTGGAATAACTGCTTGTTTCTCAAAAAGACTCTACAAGGAAATAGTGGTACTCATATAGACACATAAGTTTTAGCGGCTGTATTCCAAAATATGACTTACTATTACTTAATTAGTGCCTTATTACTTTTTAGGAGTGGCTCACAGCTGACTTTAGCTTAGTACTTATTTAACATTTCCTATATACTCTTGGGAATAACATATTTCAGTACTTCTAATTATTCTTAGGAGATGGCTTGGAAAGTAGGTAACACCCTCTGCCAATCCCCAGCACCACTGAGAAGCTGATGTTAACACTAAGTTTGAGAAGCTAAACACGCCTCACTCTGCCCTCTGGGTTTTTCGGTGCCTTCACCTATTTATTTCAAGCTGCTTAATTGGATTAAAAATTCTCTGACTCAGCCTCACTCTTCTATAGAACTTGCATCAAGTTAGAGCTAACTTCTGTAAGAACTGGTGAAGGATGTAAAAGAAAGGTATGAAATTCTTCTTTCACTTTCTAATATATTACCTCCAGTATTCGGAATTTGGATTTGTTTAGCATCAGGCAACATGGAGGCTGGCCTATTCAGGATACCAAAAGGTGAAGTGAGGGAGAAAGGTGAGTTCTTCAGCTCTCCTAATTATATGGCTAACATAAAGTTAGCTTGGGGGGTGTCAAACAGGAGGAAGAGGATTCAAAATTTTTAGTTTATAACAATTATGGAAGCACTTCTCTTTGCCCAATATTTGTTCTTGCACATGTTCTGAAATAAGAAATATGGAGTCCTGTCAACTACATTGGAACGAAGGACTTCGTCGTGGTTTGGATCTGGAGTGTCCCACCCAAAGCCTCATGGCCCTATGGATATTGTGTATTACTGGGAGGTGGGGCCTGGCTGGAGTGGGCAGGTGCTTGGGGCTTGACCTGGAGGGGTGTGTGCTAGTTCTGCTCTTCCTCCCAGGCTTTTCAGACTTAATTGTATGCTTAGTCCTGGTAAGAGTCAGCACCTTACCTCATGCTAGGTATCTTCTTCAGAGTGTTTTAATGCAGGTGAAAAAACACATTTTTGGCTGTCTAGGAAGAGGTTGTTGATTGTTGGAATTTGTATTCTCTTTTGAATTGCCAGTTCCCTCTGAGGAGCTACAAGACTCTGGGAACATGCCTGTAAGCTCTACTGCCAGATGCTTACTGCTGTTTGCTGTGGTCTGAGTATTTGTGTCCCCTCCATAGCTCATGCTGGACCTAAACTCCGCTGTCATACGATAAGAGGTGGAGAAGTGGGGGCTTTTATGAGGTGATGAAATCAGGAAGGTGGCATCTTCATAAAGGGGATTAGAGACTTTATGAAAGGACAGAAGGGAACTGGCTAGGCTTTTGTCTTTCTGTTCCTTTGCTATGGGAGAACATGACATCTGTTTCTTCTGGAGGATGCAGCAACAAAGTGCCACCCTGGAAGCTAAGAGCAGCATTCGCCAAACCCTATCGGTGTCTTAATCTTAGATTTAATCTTGAACTTCCCCTTTTCCCCAGTTGTGAAATAGAAATTTCCTCTCTTCATAAATTACCCAGTCTTAAGTACTTTGTTACAGCACAAATGAACTAAGACACTATGTAACACAGTTCAGTAGAGCTTGGAGCTGGAATTCAAACTCAGTTTAGACAGGGGTGGAAAGGGAAGTGAAGAAGATATTCAAAAGTAAATCTCCCCTCCATTGCCATGCAGTCTCTGTGACTGCTGGAGGGACTGTGGAAATGTCCAGAGCAGAGCTTTGGGTGTGTGTCATTGATTTGGCCAGCAAATGAGGGGGGAACACACACCCCGGGTGGGAGTGGCCCAAGCGATAGTCTGGCAGCTTGAACTGGACAAAAAGGAAGGAAGAAGGAGGATCGCTGCAGCTTCTTTTGGGAGAGCTCTGTCCTTGGCCATCTTGCTAACTGGTGACTTGCTCCTGCCCTTGCACTGCTGCTCTCCACTGCAGATTCGCTTCAGTCTCTAGGCCTTCACAACCACCTGGGCATAAGGACCCATGACACAGACTCACATCTGCTGTCCTGCCTCTTGCCCTGGCGTTCCTCCACCTCGTGTCTGAGCAGCCATCGGAGCCTCTAGCTCTAATACGTGCAGATGCCACTTTGGACTCTCTCTGTCGACTTGTAAGTGGCGTAATAAATTCTCTTTTATTTATATATAATGTCTATTAATCCTGCCTCCTCAAGAACCCTAGAAAATACAGTTCCCCGACAGGGTCTTATTATTAGCCAACCTGCTTCACAGAATCCTCTTGACTTCCAGTCCATAGAAACAGTGGGTCCTCTTGGGCTCTGTCCTTGTCACCGTCTCTGCTAATGACCCTCTTTATTTCTGTGCCAGCCCTGGTCATTACCAGAACCGATCCTTTCTATTCCTCAGCTATTTTTCACCTCCTTCATCCTCTACAACACATTCACTCACAGAACACAACTGCCAGGTCTCTCCGGTAACTTGTTGTCATTTGTATAGATAATTATTGGTTCGGTGATCATTGAATTCAACGCATAAAACATTCATATATTAGCAAGTTGTTAAATGATAGCTTAGGCTCTGAATTCTAAAATCGAGTATATAAAAGGGTTTATATTCATTTGTCATTGATATGTATTTTTCAAAAACTTTTATTTACAAAAGGCTACTATCAAATTACTGTTTTAGAGATCAAAATATCAAGGCCACAGGAATAGAGTGGCTGCTACATGTGTTTTGTGGTGTGTAATTAATATGAATTATTTTGGTGCACTGACTTGCTTTTCCACTAGTAGGTTCTCCTGAGAGAGGAACTGAGGTTTGTTCTCCCAGCATCCCTGAGTTTACGAGGGTCTTGTCTATACCGCAGACACAAAACACAAGGCATTAAGGACTGATCAATATAAATTCAGTTATATAGTATTCTGTTTAATATAATTCCTCCAGGTTTCAACAAAACACTTTCAAAAATTTTCCCCAAACACAATATACTCTATAGGTTCCTGTTTTGCTGCTCTGCTTCCTAAACTTTTGATTTTTTTTTCAGTAGAAGTTCTCCTCGCTGGTTATCTGGGCTGTGAAATAACAGAAGAGGAAGATTGGGACCTGAACTCTGAAACTTAATAGCACAGGTGGAGCATCTGACTCCAGGTTGCCAGCACTGAAAACCACACTGAGGTGATTTCCAGGTGTATCTTCTTTCTCCTTTGCTGTAGCACTAGGTCATCACACCACACTCTCAGCTTTGCAGTCAAGATGAAGGGTGAAATCAATGATTGTCAAGGAGGATGGATAGAATCCACCCTTCCAGGGCACACGTGTGCGAGCGAGCGCGCGCGCGTGCGCGCGCGCACACACACACACACACACACACACACACACACACACACACAGAGAGAGAGAGAGAGAGAGAGAGAGAGAGAGAACCACTTGCAAAAGTTAAATATATATTGCTGACGTCATGAGCAATCACATTAACGACGGTGAGAGCACCATCAACGTCAATGATCATAACAAATGACAAAACTAACATGGCTGTGCTGGGATGGAGGCTCCAAAGTGTGTGGCTTTCACGTATCCTCTGAATCTCAGGCCTTCTGGTTTCCCAAGAATACACTCAGCCCTCAGTGTCTGTGGACTGTGCACCCATGGGTTCAACCAAGTTGAGATCAACAATGTTTGGGGAAGACACTGCATCTATTCTGAAACTATACAGACTTTTTCCTTGTTCCACAAACAATACATTATAGCTGCTGTTTACATAGCACTTACATTGCATTAGGTATTGAGTCATCTACAGATGATTTCAAATATTTGAGAAGACGTGCTTAGCTTTTATGCAAATACTCCTTGGTTTTATACAAAGAACTCGAGCTCCAGTAGAGTTTGATATCCTAAGGGGTCCTGAAACCAATCCTCTGAGAGTACCATGGGGCAAGTGCGTTCTATTTTACTAGATTCCTGGAGCAGAAGATGAGTGTCATGTCATGTTTTAAGTCCCTCTAGGGAAGAGCATGACTTCAGAATTACTGACAGAACTGAGCATGACAGCAAATAATTAATGATATAGCCCAGCCCCCCCCCCCCCCACAAGGAACACAGTACAAGTATAGACAAATGCTGTGTGATGTCTCAGGATTTTGCAGATGTTCGCTGGTAGAATGTTCAAGAACAACTACTGTGTCTACGGAAAGAGTTTTTCCTCTTCTTAATATGAGTCTCCTTTAAATGTAGTTCCAGAAAAATAAAAGTTCCATACAAAGAGAGGAAGCGATCTGTCTACTTGAAGTCACTAAAGATGCAGTAATAGAAATTGAATTTTGCTTCCTAATCGTGCCCTCTATTATGATTGCAATGTCTGTTTCTGAAATGGATGATGGGTAAAGGCAGAGGACAATCTAGGTAACATCCCATTAAAAGAGGCACTAATGGAACACAGTCAGCAACTAAAATATTACCCTGAATCACTCATGCACAGAAGAGAAAATGTTTCAGGGCTTTCCCTCTGTTTTGGGAAATTAAATCAAAAATCAAACATTTTTTGTGCTTACAGGACCAGGCACACAACACTGTTGTGGAAAGCCAGGCAATGTATAATAGGAACTGGTGGAAACTGTAATGAAGAAGAGAGCTCCTGTCCTGTCTTAAATAAGTCAACTGCGTTCAACTCCAGCTGGAAGTTGACCTGTAATTATGTTGGCCCAATGCTGACAGATCTTCCAACTGTGCGAGAGAAACTGGAAACTCATGTGTGCCCATAGAATCGTTGGTGATTATGGCAGCAAGGGGATCTTAAACCAAAACTTTAATTCATCGTGCAAATCTACAACACCACTGAAATGTCCATCTATATCAATGAGCACTCTTTACTTTTCTCACCTTTTTATTAGTATTATGCGAAACACCATGGTAACATTCAACTTGAGAATTTTGTGCACATACATGTTGCGACAACTTCCTATATCTTTCCCCACCCCACTTTCTTCTTCTCCTCCTCCCCCTTACCTCCCATAGCTTCTCACACCTCCCACATTTGACTCTACTATTAACTTGTAGTCTGGGTCGCTCAGAGAAATCATCTGATATTTAACTTTCTAGATCTGATTCACTTCACAAAGCATAATGGTCTCAAGTTGTATTTATTTATCTACCTACAAATGCTTCAAATCTATCTGTCTTTATGGCACAGTAGTACTCCATTGTGTATATATACCACATCTTTTGTATTCATCGGTCTGTTGACAGATATTTTGGCATCTTCCATGATTTAGCCGTTATTTGTGCTGCTATAAACATAGGTATAAATGCATATCTGTTATTTGCTGCTTTTAACTCTATTGAAAAGATCCCTAGAAGAAGTGTATCCTTTCTCCAGTGTGTGTTTTGATCTCATTTGTTAAAGATCAGATAGTTTGGAGTACTTGAGGTTGTCTCTGTACCCTCACTTCTGTTCTGTTGGTCAACCTGTCTGTCCTTGTACCAATAGCATATTTTTAAAAATCACTGTTGCTCTGTAATATAACCTGATGTCTGATATCATGACATCACTTGCTTTTGTCTTGTTGTTCAGTGTTGCTTTGGCTATTCTGAGTCTCTTTGGCTCCACATAAATTTTAGAATTTTTTTAAAAGTTCTGTTGAAAATGTTCGTATTTTGATGAGAGTTACATTGCATCTGTATACCAGTTTGGGCAATATAGACATTTGACAATGTAAGTTTTGCTTATCCAGGAACAGAGAGTATCTTTCCTTTTTCTAAGTCTTTTTAAAGTCATTTTTAAAATATGATATAGTTTTTATTGTTGAAGTCCTTCACTTTCTTAGTTAGGTTTATTCCTAGATATTTAATATTTTGAGATGCTATTGAGAAAGAGATTAGTCTTCTTACTCTTTCTCAGGACTTCAGTGTTAATGTAGAGGGATGCTACTGACTTGTTTATATTAATTTTATGTCCTGCAACTTGGCTGAATTTGTTACTTAGTACTAAGGGTCTATTGGTGGAGATTTTCGGGTCTTCTATATAACCATGTCATCCATGAATAATAATAATTTAACTTTCTCTTTTCTAATACATACGCCCTTTCTTTCCTTCTCTTGCCTGATTTCTCTTGCTAGATTTTTGAATACTATATTGAAAAGGAGAGTGAGAGTGGACAGCCACGTCTTGCTCCTGACTTAAGAGGAAACACTTTGAAATTTTACCCATTTAGTATAATATTAGCATTAAGTTTATGTCTTCTACGTCTTCAGTCAGTTTGAGGTAAGTTCCTTCTATACCTACTTTCCTCATTTTTTTTTTTTTTATAACTGGACTCTGGTTTTTGTTAAAGGCTTTTTCTGCCTTTATCTATTGAGATGATCACACAATTTTTGTCCTTGCTTTTATTTATGTGGTGTGCTACATTATTATTTTTTTAATGTAGGTTGAACTATCCCTGCATTCCTCAGATGAAGTCAACCTGGTCATGGTGAACAATACCTTCAATGATTTGTTCACTTCTGTTTACCAGCATCTTATTGAGGATTTTGGCATCTATGTTTATTAGGGAGATTGGCCTATAATTTTCTTTCCTCTTTAAGTCTTTGCCTGGTTTTTGGTAATAGGGCATTGCTAGCTTCCAGAAACAAGTTTGTCAGTGTTGCTTCTCTGTAAATTTCATGGAGTAATTTGAAGAATATTAATGACAGCTCTTCTCTGAAGTACTGGCAGAATTCTGCAGTGAATTCATCTGGTCCTGGACTATTCCTTATAAGTACTTTTTTTTTACTGCCTCCATTTCCATATTTTCTATTGGTCTACTGGGTTTTTTATATCTTCCTGGTTCAATTTTGGTATCTTACATGCATCTAAGAATCTGTTCATTTCTTCCAAATTCTCCATTTTTTTTGGAATATAAATTTTCAAAATAGTTTCTTATAATTCTCTGAATTTCATCAGTGTTTGTTGTAATTTCTCCCTTTTCATTTCTAATTGCATTGATAGAATTTTTTCTTTCATTCTTTTGATTAGTTTAGCCAGAGGTTTAATAATCTTATTTACTCTTTCAAAGAATCAACTTTTCAATTCATTGACCTTTTGTATTTCTTATTTCAATTTCATTAATTTCTGCTCTAATCTGTATAATTTATTTTTTCTACTACTTTTAGATTTAGATTGTTTTTTCTCTAAGACACTGGAGTGTATAAACTTCTTTATTTGGGATTGCTCTTTTTATAAATGTGTGCATTAATAGCCACAAATTTCTGGCTTAGTATTGTTTTCACTGTGTCCCACAGGTTCTGGTATTATGTGCCTCCATTGTCATTTGACACTGGAAGTTTTTAAATTTCTTCCTTGGTTTCTTATGTGACCCATTTGATTTGTTCAATATTATGTTATTTTATCTACATATATTTGTATAGTTTCTTTTGCTATTTATTCTTAGTTTTATTCCATTAGGTCTTAAAGTATACAAGGAATTATTGCAATTCCTTTTTATTCATTTAAACACACCTTATGGCGTATATCAGAATCTATACCACCATTCATTACATGTATTAAAATCTACAATAGTGTTAGAATCTGTGGCTAACAGATTATTGACAGAGCTTAATAACTAGCTTAAACACTACAACTGTTCTACTCTAACATTAAAAGGCACAGTTTACATTATCAATGTATCTATCTATATAAACCTAAATTGACCTATAGAGAAGTTCACTGATATCAGTGCCATATCACCATCAATAATAAAATAAGCTTCTATATTGCTTACCTAGGCTAAATAAACCAAACCACTGGAAGTTATCAACCCTTTTTAAGTCCCAACTACTATCCCCTTGTTAACAGTGAGGCAGATGTCAGTATCAGTGGTAAAATTTAATAATCCTTGCTATTGACATATCATAATAAGTTATCAGTACATATAAACATCCCACTCTTTACATTAGCAATGTGCTCCATACTACTAGTGGAAGCATCTATATAGATTGTCTAATAATCATTAGAGTGGCTTGCTAAAGGCAAAACTATATTACTTTTGAAAATATAAAAAATTACTTTAATGAAATATGTCTAACTAAGTATTATAAATTAATCGATTGCCAACAAATCAAACTGTATGGCTGTGAGTCATCAGTGAGTAACACTACTATCAGTGAGAGTGCTGGGAGCTGGGAGAAAGCAGTCTGGAACTCAGGGTTAGCTTCGGAAGTGCTACAGAAAACATAAGGCTGATACACTAAAGCAATGGAAACACAAGTTGGAAGAAACAAAGAAGGATGTTGGTTATATAGGGAGGAGTATATTTCCAGAATCTCTAGAAAGGTTTTTCAAAATGGGCATAAAGGCTACTCAAGTGACAAAGAAATGCACAAACTAGCAGATAACAAACAAAAAAAAAAGAAGGAAAGAAAGAAAGAAAAAATAGAAGAAAAAATAGGAAAAAGAGAACCCAAAAATCAAAGCAAGAAAAAAATACAAGTTCAATGTACCTATGAAAACTATTGAAGTAAGTCCAAAGTCCAAAAAAAAAAAAGATTGTTTTCTATATTACTAGAATAGGAAGGCTCTATATCCAAGTTCTTGGAACTTGCAGATTAAAAGGGAGGGTGGGGCCAACTTTCACTTTCCTTTGTCTCCGTCAGCAAAGATGTGCGGCTCTGATATCTCTCTTGTAGCTCCTGCAAGGTTGGGTTGAGTGAGGGCAGGTGGGCCTTACACCCCAAGGTACTTACACTCCTCTAGCAAACTGCACCAGTGAGCTGGCTCTTCTCCTGACTGTTCTGTGGTAATGGGAGGGTGAGACCTCTGCTTTCTGAGATATATTCTCATTGGGCTCAAGGTTTTCAGAAGGACTACAGTCTTTTGTCCCCCTATCTGCTACGCACTCTTCCTCCATTATCACTGGCCAGGAAAACCCCACAATACTGTGTCTCCTGGGAGAGCTCACAATGTGTTTCCATAACGCCTCTCTGCGCATGTCTAAAAAGTCTTTGATTGCGACTCTAGTGCTGAGTCCTAAATTCTTAATCACTGAGGCCTTCAAGTAGAAGGCAGGGCTTTCGCTGTTTGCACAACTGAATGACTCAGCATTACTGCGCCCTGGGACCAACAGCCTCTCTCATTTCTTGTGCAGGGCAGCTTGACTTGTACCCTCCAGACCGCTATCCTGATCATAATTCTCCCATAGCACTGGCTGCCTTCAACTCACAGGCTGAGTGGGCATGTCTGTTCCGCCTTCCTAAGCCAAGCTGTGAGGAATTTCCTTTGCTGAATCTCAGTCGCTTCTACCGTGTGAAGCCACTGATGGAGCTATCCTCCTGAATTGCCATCTTCTAATGAGCATCCTTGGAAAATGAGGTTTCTTGAATCCTAAGGGGGAGAACACCTGTGAGGGAGGCATTGATACAGGTAGAGAGGTTTTCTTCTAACAAGTCCTTCCTGATGGTTGCATGAAGTGGCAGTGTTGGTCCAGGTTCTGCATTCTGTAGTAGCTAGAAGGATTAGACCTTGCCTTCTTCAATGAGCAGGTCCTCTTTCAGGAGTGTCTTTACAGGAGTGATAAAAAAAAAAATAGTGAATTTCGCTGCTGAGTATCACCCAAGGGAGAGGCAGGCTCATAAAAACAGGATGTCTTTGAGTGTGTGTGGGGATGATTTGTGTGTGTGTGTGTGTGTGTGTGTGTGTGTGTGTGTGTTGGGGGGGAGTGTGAGTTTGTGTTTGTGTGTCTGCCCTCATTTACCTTATTTGCCAGATCTGGCACTGTGCAGCTTCTAGCTCTTCTTGAAGTCAAAATGGCAATGTAGGGTCAATGTTTTGAATCAATTCAGGATATCGAGGCAACTACAACAGCCCAGCTGAAGATACCCACAAAAGAGGACTTCTAGAACTGCTTCATAGAGTGACAAGGACAGTGGGTAAGTGTGTTCAAAGTAAGGGAGGGATGTCTTGAGAGAAATCAATGGCGATGTGTCTTTTACTGTAATGATTTTTTAAATTTACCATATTTTTTATTGTATCATATTATCATCAATCCAATTTAAGTTAAGCATGGCTAATCTAGATAGAAAAGCCAACATGGTATTTGTTTATAGGAATTGAGGGACTAGTTTGATCTATCAGGAAGGAGAGACATAGCAGCAGTAGGTAATCCTGGGATCACTACTTACCAGATATGGTGTCCTGGTCAAATGACAGGCATGCCCAGTATTCGCCTTTTACCCTTCACATCCCTCTCCTTTGGGCTCCTGGGCAGTTGGATCTTTGAGTAGACAGGGGTTGTACCAGCAGGCAGTGTGTTTACCTCAAATAGTCACTGTGTGAGACTTCCAAAAGCTGCCATCGCTGCCCCATGCTCCCCACGACCCAACTCCTCCCTGAGGGTAATGCACCCAGCTCTCAGAGGTGGATACGGCTTCTTGCTGTTGCTTGCCCCTTCTGTGTAGCTTAATCTTTTGTTACGTTTTCCTTTGTTTCCAAATTTGAGTGTGCCTTCTTTTTTCTTGACTACAATCTGGAGAGAAATCACACAGACTGTTTTTTCATGTGTACAATTGACACAGTGATGCCCTCATCATGGTATGAGCTTCAGCTAGGTGATAAATGTGTTGTGAGATCTCATAAAGAGGGTTTAGGGAATGATCACATGATTTCCCTCTTCTACCCCCCCTCTCCCCTTTTTCACCTCCTGTGGGGAAGGAAATCCATCCATTCTAGAATGTGCATTGAGAGATGGTGGCCCAAGCCTGGAGTCAAATTGTGTAATTGTTTTGCAGTGGATTCATTAAAATACGAAAGTGGCACGTTCATTAAAATAAGAATGCATCACATAAAATCCAGATTCCAAGTTCTTTTGCAAAACTTAGAAGCTTCAACACGTTGGGCCAATATGACTACAAGGTAACTCCCAGTGGAGCTGAATGTTGGTGGCTTCTTTCGACAGGACAAGGCCTGTCTCTTGTTTGCCACACTTTCCACCACTCCCTATGGTACATCCACTGACTTTATACATTGATCTTACTTGCCAGGGCAGTCGTCTGACTCCAAATTAAAATGATGGACCCCAGACAGCAGGCGTCATGACAGGTTCTCTACTTTGCATGACTGGTTCAGTAGTACATTTCAGTTGAGTAAACATCTTCTCTTGTACTCCCTGGTCCCAGACATCTCTATTGCCGCCTTATCCCTCTCTGGCAATGTGAAGTTTTTATCAAGGCTGCCTCCTTTTGCCTGGAAAACTGAGGGTAGAGACAGGTCTTGGCAGAGGGAAGAGCAAAGGACCGGTGAGAAGCAGGCCAAGGCTACATGTGAAGCTCACGGGCTAGAGGAACACCACCTGGAGCTGAAGAAACCCGCTTGTTTGTTTATTTCCAGTCCTATGTGCTGTCTCCCTAATTGGCTCCATGTGACATGCCCTGATTCCCTGCTAATTATTCAGATCTGCATGCACTCCAGGTTGGGGTAGCTAATGTTCTCAGAGGGATAAGCTCTGTCTTTTTACTTTGTACTCTGGAGCTAATCACTCTCTCCGCACCACCAAGAGCCAGACAGCACCATGCCTGGCTCCCAGTCCCTTAGCTAATGGGAGGTAAAGACCTGACAACTGCCTGTCACTCCCACCCTTCTGTCCTGCTTTAAGAAAGTACAAACAAAAAACCCCCTCTCACTCAGGCCCCTGTTCTATTGTTTTCCTTTTCAATAAGGACCTGTAAATGTCAGCCTCAGCCACTAGGCTGGCAGGTGCCCGACTTCAAAGTGGGCACCTGTCATGGGAGGGATAATTGACTTTATTCAAGCAATTGTCTCCAGGTTGTAATCAAGCCATTTCTCTTAAGTGGATTTTTCACGCTGTTCTTTAGAGTGATGGGGAGGCAGCGGGGATGGTGGTTACCATGGTGGGAAACAGGGCCCTGAGCAGAGCCAAGCAGAGCTGTCAACTTCTTTGAGCAGGGGACAGGCCCTGGGAAGAGTGGATAAGTGGAGAAAAGGGGAGTGATTAGGAAGAGGTGGACGGGGTCTGTAAATGCCAACGTACAGCTGGCTTACATAGTTTGTCTCTGGCTGTAGACATGTGCACCAGTCTGTACATTGCTGTAGTGGATGTCCTGTGACACAATGGGCAGGGGAGGCCTTGGAGCCCAAGTGTCCCCGGCCCACATCTGGGGATGGGGATTCAACGGCGCCTTCTAAGAGGCAAGTGGAGCTGTGGGTTGAGACAGCTTACGGTGTCTGGCCAGAGTTGACCGGGCTGGCGGAGCAGAAGGTCGAGGACTTGAGCCAAGGGAAGCCTCAGCGGTGGAGAAGGGTATCTAGAGGCACCGGCAAGGGCTTCATCTGCAAAGCAGTTGCGGCCAGAACTTGCAGAGGCAAAGTCCTTGGAGTCTGCTATTTGCCTCCAGAATGTCCAAAACCCTACCCTTCGGTGGTGACACTATTGCTGTCACTGGGTATTTTATTGCTATTTGCTCGAAATATCTTGTGTAGCCTTGGATCCTACTCATGAGGGCTATACACTTGCTCATATTTCTGTGCTAATTTCTCAATCTCAAAAGCCCCCCCAAGATTCTCAGCCTTCACCTGACGTCACCTCTCGTGACCCCTCTGAATCTGTGTTTTCCCTCATCACAACAGCTGCTCTGTGTACACTTCCTTCCTTGCCATACACTAGAGCCTCCGTAGAGGGAGTTGGAAGGGTCTGAGAGATGGACGTCAATGACCTTCCTTTTACAGTAAAACTATGCAGAGTGGGCCCGCCCTGGCGCCTCATGACCCAGCAGGCAAAAGATGCCATTAAGAAGCAATGAAATGGTCACTACGGTAAAATGCTCAACTGCAAACATTGTCTTTTAAGAAAACATGCCTTGCTGAACGTTTAACACATAGCTGTGCTATAAGATGAAAAACATACTATGTTTTGAGAAAACTTTCCTGATACCTTGTTCTCTTTGTGATTTGTAATGATTGATTTACATAACCACAATTGCCCATCTGGGCATTGCCTGACCACAACGTCTGTGCCAGACTTGATATGATATGCTTGCTGTATGATTTCTTAGAAATAAGCTTAATGGTATGAATAGGTGATCTCTGTAATAGATAGGAATGGGATGTGAAACACATATCAAGGTGATTATAAAGAACAGATTTGTGTATTCTGACGAATATCTAAACATTCCCTGCTGTAATGCCCTGCGAACAAGGAAACTGAAAAGTGCGTGAGAAAGGTGTGTAAATAACCACAGCCACAGCTGATCAGTGGCCATCTGATTCACTGCAATCTGTGGTCCGGAGTCCTTCCTTTCGCCAACGCTGCACCTCCATCAGGTACCCTGACTCTCCCCAGAGCTGGATCCCGGCATAGATGGGCTGGTTTGGTTCCTGCTGTTGTCTGACTCGGAGCCAGTTAAGTAAGGTCTCCAACCCTACTTCCTCAGTGACAAAATGTGCTGACAATACTTCTGTGAAATGAGATGAATGAGGATATTCAACCACATTGGCCAATGACTTAACTATCTAATGCCTCCCCTCACCCCCGCTGTGGTACCAGGTACCAGTGATCAAGCCCAGGGCTAGCCTACTTTTGATTTTTTTTTTGAGACAAAGTTTCACTAAATTGCTAACTTTCCCAGGCTGAGCTCAAACTTGATCCTCCTGCCTCAGCTTTCCAGAGTGCTGGAATTATAGACTGGCAAAATGGAGCTCTCTTCTTTCCAAGGAATGGAACGGAACCGACCTTCAATTCGAACTGTCAACCCCAGGCATAGTTCATGTGTTAGTAAGCTTTCTGTCATCGTGACAGAGGAACCCAGAAACGCAATATAAAGGAGAAAAGCTTCATTCAGCTCTGATTTCAGAGGTTTTAGTCTATAGTCACCCAGCTCCCTTGCTGTTAGGCCTATGCAGTGGCAGAGACATCTGGGGGAAAGGTGCGGTGGAAGGCATCTCCTTACCTCATGACACCCAGAAAGCAGGAAGAGGAAAAGGAGCAGAGAGGAGGGAGAAAGGGGCAACGTATAGTCCCCGGGGTCACAACTCTATGACCTACTTCCTTCAACTAAATTCCACCACCAAGTTCCACCACCTCTCCATTAATGGCTTTAAGCTATGAGTCAGTCAGTGAATTAAACCACTGTGAAGTTAAAGCCATTGAGGGAATGCAGTGGACCTTACATATCATTATAAAAATGTCTTCCTCCTATCCAGGTGTGGTCCCATTAAACTGTAATCACAGCATGCTGGGAGGCTGAGACAGGAGGATCCACAGGGTAGAACCCAGGTTGGGCAATTGATGAGGAAAAAGGAGGGGGCAGAGATGACGCTTAGTGCAAAGGTTCTGTGCTCAGCTGCTAGCACCAAAACCAAAACACGCTTAAAAATGAACAAGGAAGGTCCTATGTAAATGCCATAGCAGCCAAGAAAGCTGGCTCCCTGTGTGGCCTAGTGATGTCACCACGTGGAAAGGTCTGCAGAGGGTTTGAGAAAAGTGTATACAACAGGAATAATGTCACAAAGCAGGTAGATACAGCACATTCCACCAAACTCTGATTTTCACTGTGAAGTGGTTGATGTTTTTTTTGGTATAAAGAAGAGTGGTTAAACTTAGATGATTTCACAGGATTCCACCTAATATGTATAAAAGTGAACTTCAGCCTCAAGTCCAAGGAATTTCTGGGTGCTGGATTCCAGATTATATTAGTTGTAACATAAAATCTTGTAATCTTGTCGTATAGCGAATGCTGTGAACATTTTGGAGCTATTTTTAAATGTGCCTCCTATGGACTTGGTAATCTCATTGATCCTGGTCAGGAGTATCCTGAACTAATCACAGACTTTCAAGTGTTTGTCCTCTCACAGTGCTTCACTGACTCCACATGCAGACACCTGGAAAGGGCAGGTACCCAACCACCGGGGTCAGGGGCACAAGCATGTGGCTAGTGTAGCCACAGGGCTCTGTTCTCAGAAGGACCCCCGTTTGGGGACTCAGGGACTGTGGATGCTGTGTTCAGATAATTAAAAATTTATCACTAATTTCTGTTTTGTAAGTGCAGTCTAATAGGACAGCAGAGTATGTGCCAAAAGCTTAGAGGCTGAGTTCAGAACAGTCCTGCCTTGATCCTCCCTGAGATGAGCTACTCTCCCCTCAGCAACTGGAAACTCAGGGAGGGGTGGGATTCAGCAGGGGTGCCTGGTATACAGGGTAAGGCCCTGGGCATCTGTGAGGGTCGGGACTCACCCCTCAGGCCCC
The DNA here is from genome assembly GCA_004027205.1 of Ctenodactylus gundi. Taxonomy (NCBI): domain Eukaryota; kingdom Metazoa; phylum Chordata; class Mammalia; order Rodentia; family Ctenodactylidae; genus Ctenodactylus; species Ctenodactylus gundi. The sequence goes on along the minus strand of PVKB01005147.1, from coordinate 31,697 downwards.
TGGACCCAAGACAGGGAGAATTAAACAGCAAGTGAAAATACCAGGAGAAGGTGAGAAAGAGATGACAGAAGAAAAGATTTCTTCTTCTCCCTGAGCAAAAGGCCCACATGTTCCTTGTGTGTTGGGTCCTTCTAACTATGAAGTAAGCTCTGCTGACAGCACTTAGCTAAGCACCATGCACAAGGGCTCCGAGCACTTCCTCTGTGTGTGCGTCAGCCCTCCAGCTGTGGGATCAGAGACGGGCAAGTCCGAGAGTGGAGGCCACGTTCTGCACTCCGCACTTGCCTTTGGTATTTACAATGACATGCTGACTGCATCAGAAAGTGGATTCTCCCCCTTCTCAGGGAATGGGTGGTGACTGCATAAACAGAGAAGCCTGAGAAACACTTGGCTGGACGTGGCTAGGAATTGCCCCGGGGCTTATGCCCTATTGTCCTCTGGTTTTGCCTTGCTTGATAGCTCTGTTAATCAAGTGGCAGGTGTGGCCAATTTTCTTGTTGTTTGATTTACATGAAATGCCAACCTCAGTTGAGGAGGACTGCTGTTGCCAAGAGGCCTGAAAGGGTTACTTGAGCATGCTAGGGGAAAGTTCAAAGGCCGTCCCTCCTGCAAGGGTTGGATGTCCTGGCATAACTTTCCTTGACAGGCGGTCACTTCTTTGAACTCAGCTGAAGGCTCTTGGTAAACATCTGGTGCTTTGTCCTTGGAAGGGAGAAAGTCAGAAGAAAAACAGGCATGGGAACTTTCTTGCTGTTGAGAATCTAAGAATTGGGGAAATTCTAAGAAGAGATGTTATTGCGCATGTGCTTTTACTGTGGCCATTCCTTGTTTAAAGAAAAACTTTGCTTTGTTACGCACCGATATATAAGAAAGCCTCGCTTGGAGTAAAGTTGCTACTTGCCACCAGGTCAGTAGTCCGTCTGTTTCTTAAGGCGTCCCTAGTGAGCTGGTCTCCGTCACTCAGTAACACAATATCGTGCTGTGTGTGAGCTCAAAAATCATTTTCTTTTAACTTGCCTACCTTCTGTGAAATAATCCTCTTGATCCTGCCTGTATCATACACACACACACACACACACACCCCACTGCAGCATACAAAGCCTAACATTTTGTTTATGTTTTAGAGCTGGGTGCGTAACAGTTAAAGCATTTTATTTAGGAATACACACTCTAGGGGGTAGTTAGTATTTTTGGGGTGTGTTTGTGGTACTAGGGATCAAGCTCAGGAACTTCATACTGAAGTAAACCCCAACTCATATTTTATTTTATTTTATATTATATTTTGAGACATGGTCTCACTAAAGTCACTAAATTGCCCAGACTGGGTTTGAACTTATGATCCACCTACGTGAGCCTCCTGAGTGCTGGGATTCCTGGCCTATGCCACCAGGCAGGGATAATTGATATTTCAAGAAAGATCTTAAAATTATTTTTTCATGGAATGGGTGGCTATGTTAGAATACCTAGAAATAACTTTACAAAAGCAATTCCTTACTATGTGCAGGTAATAAATGTGTCCACCAGCCTCTACTTGTTGGGGTGATGACTTAGGCCAAAGAACCTCTGGATACTCCATGCCCAATTTCATTTAGTCCAGAATCTCTTTTTATTTTTAGATCATAATAACAGACATGGATTACACACTGACCTAGTGTATGTACTCACTGATATGCACAAAGGAAAAATTTTCAGAGAACGTGCCTTCTGTTTATTTTCCATGGGATTCAATTCTACTGCATTTTGTTTTGTTCTTTGTTGGCTTGAACTCGCTAAATTCATTTCGGAACACACTAGTGAGAGGCAAACTGCAGTTTGAAAAATCATAGAACAGAAGTATGTTAGCTTTTCGTTATCATAATGAAATACCTGAGACAGGCTAACAGTGTAAGAAAGAGGTTTATTTAGCTCACAGCTTGGCAGCCAAGAGGCAAATGACATTGTATAGGCTTTGCAGCCGGGGCCGCCACTGCCTTCTGGCAGGAGCAAAGGGTCACATCTCTAGCCAGGGAGTGGACAGAGAGGGAGATGCCAGGTTTGTCTCTTGAGAGAAGCAACAAGGGTTTGCAGGAGAAATCCCTCATTGTCCCCAACTAAGGGCTTCCCAGTAGATCCCAATCGTAAAGGTTCTATTACTACCACCAGTGCTACCCTGAGATCAAGTCTCCAACCCCACACACCTGTGGGGGACACTAAAGCCATTTACAAACCAGAGCACAAGGACTAGTAGGATCCTGCCATAAAAATATTGTTGCATACTCCATGAAAAAACCCCTCCTACAAGGTGCTGGTTAGCCAGACTGATGTGGACAAGAGCATGGGATTCATTGAGCTCTAGAGCACTAAGACACATGCTTTTGTGCCAGCATGTTAAGGATGTCCATGTTGGGTGAGGATGACTTCCTTCTGGGACTCGCCTCTGTTGTAACATCCCATAGTGACAATATGGGGTGGAGACCTACAGCCCTTACTGTTCCCAAGCACTGGACATTCATAACTTCCCTGGAAGAACTCAATCATTGGACATGGCTTGTCATTGCTGGGGATTGAAGTGCTGTTTTTGTATAAGAAGACTGTGGTCCCCTATTCCTGTGGGGTTTGAGATAGGACCCTATGATCCTATCACAAACTGTGTGAAAGAGACCAGGAGTAAAACAACGTCAGAACCTTGTATGTACTTCTGAAAATCAGACTAAGTCAGAGAACTTGATGGAGATGTTGTTAACTTCTTGAGGTCAGTTTGTCATCAATAACACTTCCTTAAAAAGTAAGGTTTTTTTTTTAAAAGCCTTTCCAGAGCCGTGTAGGACAAGACCATGGTGGCTGGTGCGCAGGCTGTACTCTTCCAGCTCCGGGCAGAGCCGTGTTGGACAAGACCGGTGAGATTCGCTGCCACCTCCCCCTACCCTCTCAGCGGTGATTGGCGGGGAGGCTGTGTTATCCCAGCGCCTGGCAGATCCATGCCGGGGAGAGCCCCTAGGGGAAATCCAGGGACAGACAGCCTGAGACAACAGAACCATGAGGAAACGTGTCTTACAAAAAAGTTTTGACATACCAGAAGAGGATACTAGGAATCCTGAAAATGCAGAATCTAAATATGAAAATGGCAAAAATGATGGTAACTTCTGGGCCCAGAAATACATCGAATTAAAGCAGGAAATAAAATAATCCTTTCCTCTTACCATCTAGTTAACACAAATAGCATCTTTAGCATTCTTTAGCATCTTTCTTTTCTTTTCTTTCTTTCTTTCTTTCTTTCTTTCTTTCTTTCTTTCTTTCTTTCTTTTTTTGATACAGGATCTTGCTCTATAGCCCAGGCTGGTTCTGAACTCACTGGTGTAGCCCAGGCTGGCCTTGGACTCAGAACAATCCTCCTGCCTCAGCCTCCTGAGTGCTGGGATTACAGGAATGCACCACCATGATCAGCTTTATGTGATACTGGGGAATCAAACTCAGGGCCTTGCACTTGCGAGGCAAGAGCTTTAACCTTCAAATAAAATGTGACACGGGTGTCTATTTCAAGGCCAAATGATGATGGCGAAATAAATCATTATAATTATTTTTGGCAATTATTATGACAGGTTATTTGATCATTTCTACTGAATCATTAAGTCACAAAGGTTGCAGAACATGATGTAAGTTGTATATGCAAGCGGCCTTTGATATCAGCAGCACTCAGTTGCCTCTGGAATCTAATAAAGCAAGTGTTTTGGTTGGCCCAGAGCATTTGTTTATCATGGCCAACATGAAAATGATGTTTGGGAAGAATTTAAATGACACAAAAGCCATTAGTCTATGGGAGTCTCATGATCATCATACTAATGGCTGTGGAAATTTTGAGTATTCTGCTTATTAGACAATGTTATTTCAGTTAATGTTTTCAATTCTTTCCTTTAAATTATTAAAAACTGTTTTAATATAATTTATTGTTGAAGGGTTAAGATGGATCTTATCTCATTTCAGCAAATGTAGAAAAGTAAACTTTTTTCATGACAGGGACTGAGGCAACTCCTAGATCCACATTCAGATTTTTTTGGGCTTTGGTCACGTAGTCACCTCTGGGCCAATCAATGTGGCTGTGGGGAAGTGGTCTTCTGCCTAGCAGTGTAAAGCATTCTGGGGGAACATGCTACCTCCATAGAAAAGGGAGACTGTGCGGTTGGCAGAAGGCAGAAAAGGATAGAGCTATTCAGAAAAACCGTTGTGTGCATACAAACTCACAGATGTGTTTAGACAAACAGAAAAAAATACTGGAAGAAAATATAGCTGTGGGTATGTTTTAGCCACAGTTGAGAATGATGGACTATTGGAGATGCATAAACACACGTTTTCTATTGTTCTTACCCAGACTTCACTATTTCGCCTTTTTGTACACAAAATTGTTTAGGCTTTCCTGACACTGGTTGGTTACTGTAAACCAAAAATTATGGTAATTTAAGGTGTTGCCTAAGATGTTGGAGATGAAATTACAGGTAATCAGAAAGAAAAACAGTATGATGTGTGATTATGACACAACTCCACCTGCAGGCCGGAAGTGGATTCTGTGAATGGTGCAAGTGAGCAGCCAATTGGTGATCAGGAATGACAGCTTCTACACAGGGCGCAAGGTGTTGCCACCATGCATTCTTTCACTGGACATCCTCAAGCTTATCTCCAGCAGATAGGCTTTTGGTCTGGCCATACTCCATCCTGGATTCCACATCCACTCTGATTACTTCATCCATTCAAGCTCAGTTGGAATGGTTTTCGAACTCTTTCACTGACAAAGAATCCTTCTTGTATCCAAACACTCCTTGTACCCATGAGAAAAAAAATTGTCCAATTACAAACTATCCTAAAAGCTTTTGTTTTCTAAGCACATACCATGTGCACACATGGTTTCATTTAATTCAGTATATACTGGTTCACTATCCTCAAATTCCGCTAAAGAAGAGAAGATACAGAAAGATTTTGTAATTAGGACAAAGTACCCAGCTTGCACACGACTGGTCCGGGATTGAAATGCAACTTGATTCCAAGTCCATGACCTTGAAAAGGGAAGACCTAATGCATCCATACTCCAGTTGTGATTTTCTCATCTGTAATACTTCAGAGTGCTTATAAACCCTGCCCAGTATATTCCACGAGCTCTTGGAATATTCTATAAGATGCTACACAGGACAGTTTTGCACGTAATGGATTATACAGGCACAAAGGAAGATTTCTTTCACAGATAGAGCCTCAAGGTAAATGCCTATATATCATGTGAAGCTCAGGGACAAGGAACTTCAAGGATTGCAGTGTGTGAAAGAGATAAAATTATGAAACAAATATGGCAAATCTGCAGTTACAAGCTGCTGAAAGGCCAGGAAGGGTCCAGGTAAGGTCAGGCGACCAACCATCCTAGTATGCCCAGGACTGAGCAATGACATAGTTCCTACTGAGATGCCCCCAGAGCTTGCTTACTACAATATAGCACTGATCACCGTGCTGTACAGCTTTCTGTCACTGTAACAAAATACAAAGATAATTAACTTAAAAAGACGAAAAGTTTGACTTACAGTCTTGGAGGTTTCAGTTCCTAGTCAGTGGACCCATTGCTTTTGGGTCAGTGATAAGGCAGCACCTCACGGTGGGAGTTTGTGGCAGAAAAAGCCACTCATCTCATGGCTGATGGCCAGAAACAAAGAGGCCAGGGCCCTAATATTCCCTTCAAGGCAATGCCCCAATTATCTATCATCTTTTCACTAGGCCCCAATTCTTAAAAACTCTATCATTGTCCAACATTACCACCAGCTAGGGATTAAGACTTCAACTCATGAGCCTCTGGGGGACACTGTTTATTCATTTATTTAGAGACAGGGCCTAACTTTTTCATCCAGGCTGGTCCTGAACTCACTATATGGCCTAGGCTGGCTGTGAACTCATGGAAATCCCCCTGACTCAGCCACCCAAGTGCTGGAATTACAGCATGTACCTCCACGGTCAGCTTATGTGGTTCTCGGGAATTGAACCCAGGGCCTTGCACTTGCTAGGCAAGTGCTCTACCCATTGTCCTATTCCTCTGGCCTCTGGGGATCATTTACTCAAACTGTAGCCATCATTTTGACTGACTTTGTCCCCAGACTGTGAGCCTCTTGAGAAAAATGGTTATCTTTTTCATCCTCCTATTGTCAAGGCTCAACTCAGTGCCTGTCATGAAGACAGAATCAAATCAATGCATGTCTGCTGAAGTCACGGCACCTGGGACATTATGTTAGGGGATCAATGACAATGGCTTCCTTCCTACGTTTACTGAGTTAGTAGCGTGAGAGGACTAACCTTCACATTTTGTTCCTTAAGCCAATTAGTAAATTTACCTGACAAGGAAGATTATTGGGAAAATGATTATAAAAATACCTTTTGCTCATGAGCAAAAATAGCACTTAAGCGGAGGTTACATTACACAGTTGAGCTATCTTTCTGCTTTCCAAATTAGGCCTGCTGCCGAACATCACTGCATTTCCTCTTCGGTCTTCAGTTTCAATATGGTTTAGACCAGATGGAAACTTTCCAGGCCTACTTATCAATATTCTTGTGGAGAATCCTGGCTCCTCTAAAATTTAATGCCTTCTCATGCTTAGTTTGTGTAGTGTGATAATATTCCTTTCTTCCAGTTGAAAGTATCACTTATTGCCAAGGCTTAACACTGAAAGCCAAGGTAAAGAAATAAAGAGGGGCAGGGCACAGAAGCAGTCAAATTGGCCACGACTTCGCCTGAGTTAAGGTATTTTTCTTCCCTTAAGTCTTGCCATGTGGTCATTTTTCTGGAGACAGCAGCTGTATGCTGGGAAGGTCTATGGTGGACCATGCTTTTTATATTGATGCCTGTCACTTATGATGCTTGGCAACTTTTTTAAAAAAAATACTGAAAATTGTGCAGCATGTATTTTTCTCATGGCAAGCTGCGGTTACTGGTACAGGACCAGGACCTGGTGGGGAGTATGCCAGCTCCACCCCTCCTCCCTCACTTGGCTTCCTGCCTGTCATACTTTCTTCTGGTTGCATCTCTCACGGGCTTCTGCCATTGCCAGCCACCCCTGAGTGGACGGAGACCTTCTGAAACTGTGAGCTAAAATAAATCTTTCCGCCCTTAATTGTGCACGTTGGGTATTCTATCCCAGCAATGAAAAAGTAATGGAGAGAGAAATTGGTCCCAGAGAACTGGGATCATTGTTGTGACTTTACCTGACAATGTGGTTTAGAAGCCTTTGGAATGGGTTTGTGGGAAGAGTTTAGAATGTTTTGATGATGCCAGCTAAGGAAGGCTCAGAATGCTGTAAGCTGCACTTGATGGGAAATTCTTGTCAGAACTCAGAAGACCAGAATGCTGATCGAAGGGTGGTTGTAAAGTTCAACTTGATGGCTTTCAGACAGGAAAGAGAACTTTATGGCAATTGGTTTAGAAATCACACATGCTGATCTCTGAGAAAAAGTGTATCAGCATTTTTCCTCTTTCCTAGACTCTGTCTAAAAATGAGATCAGGTTTATCTGGTGGAAGAAATTTTAAGGTAGACCCATGTTTAGGCTGTTGTATAGGTACTGCTTGTGGCTCTTAGCCAGCTCTACACTGTAGGAGCAAACGGAAGAGAAAAACATGTAAAATATTTGCAGTTTTTAGCAAAAGAGAGCATGGTTGTTAAAAAGATTATCATTAAAAGGAAGACAAGTACTTGGAATCAGGACTATAAAAAAGAGTCTGTTAGGTTGTCTCAGGAATCACCAGGACTTCACCATTTACAATTAAATCAGCAAGACCCCACCATTTACCTTTTAAAAGATAGAAAGGCAAAAGACTTTGCCTTCAAAAGGGATACCCAGGACATCTTGCAGAGCAACCTAAGAAAGTGAATCCTCAAGGAGTTCAGCCATGTGAGGCCTCAGAGGCCTCAGCAATGATTGTCTAAGGAGGCCAAAATACTGATTAATTCAGTGGCAGACCTTGGCATAGTCCACATGATGTTGGCTTTGTCAACACTCAGAAAGCAAAAATTCTGGGGACATGGAGGTCTCCACTCAGATTTCAGAAGAAGGCTTTGGAGTCCAGGCAGTGTGGCCTGAAAGAACAGTGCATGAAGTTGTGAAGGAAAAGCCTAAAGTGTAATGGAAAACCCAGAAATTTGGAGATGCCACTAATGTGTACTGTCTGTTGAGGAAGGTTACGGTCTGTGATCAAAGCCAGCCCAAAAGAGAAGCTATGGAGGTTTCAGCTGGAGTCAATGCTTAGGGGCCAGGCAGTCAGGCCCTTTGGAGATAATATCTCTACAAAGTTTACCATAGGCGCTGGATGCAGAGCTATAGCATTTAGCAGAGCTGCAGGACCTAACACTTGTCCTGCTGGTTGGAGAACTTGTTTTGGCTCAGTTGCTTTCTATCCTCCTACTCCTCCCTTTTGGAGTAGGAATGTTTACCCTGTGCCATTGTTTGTTGGAAGTGTTTAACTTTTCTTTGCTTTTCACAGAGGCTCACAACCCAGAATTTGCCTTGAGACTCAGAGGAGACTTTTGACTTAGGTTTTTTAGCAGTGCTGTAACTATTAAGACCTTGACAACTCTTAGAGAAGGGCTAACTGCATTTTGTATAAGAAAATGGATGTGAAGGGTAGAGGTGGAATGTTACGGTTTGGCTCTGTAATGTGCTTCCAAAGACTCATGCATTTTTGGATGTTGTGAAGTACCTATGGACCCATGTGCTGCTAAGAGGCAGGGACTGATTGGAAGAGGCAGAACATTTGGGTCTCAACATGAAAGGGGTGGATTACTGGGGCAGGATATGGGTATGTATATGCTAGCTCTGCCCTTGCTCTCTCATTCGAATTTATCCTTGCCCTGCCATGAACAACTTTCCTCTGGTGATGCCTCTGCCACGTGATTCTCCCATTGCCCATCATGCATAAATGGACTGAGACCTTCTGAAACTGTGCTAAAATAAATCTTTCCTCCCTTAAGTTGTGCATTTCAGGTATTCTGTTCCAGCAATGAGAAAGTAATTAATACTTTTTTTATGTTGGTGTTTGTCACTTATGCAGTTTGGAAACATTTTTTTTTCAATTTAAAAGTGCAAAGAGTGTATTTTCTCATGACAAGTGGTATAATAATGAGCAGTGTTTCAGACCTTTATTAGCCATGTCCAGTTCCTAAGTTCTAACAGTAATTTTATTCCTTTTAAATTTTTGTTTATAAAAAGTATAACTGAGTCAATGACATTTAAAACAATGCTTCATCTCAGATGGAAAAGGCTTTCTATACCAACTTGACATAAATGCAAGTGATCCTTGGCTAGTTACTGTCCATCTCCTGGATGTTATGGAATTAGCAAAAAAAAAAAAAACAGAATCTATTGAAATAATATCAATATTTCTGTTTTTGCAACATAACATCTAAGGTTTTGGATCTTCTTAAACAACATTAGAAATTCAAACACCCAAACTACAAAGTAATAAAACGACAAATCACATTCAAAACTTCAAGATGGATTGTGTTTGAAAGTGGGTATGTTTTCAAACAGAATTTGAAATAGTGAAACACTGCATATTTTTGGTTTAAATTCTAATTGTTGGTAAATCTAGGCGATTGATTCTTATCAGCCTCCCAACATTGCCATTTGTTTTTCCATCTTGACCCTCTCATTTATTCTATTTCCACTTAATGAAGACAGATTTCCTAATTTTTATTTCTTTCATGCTGGCCCCTTGAGTCTGATTTAGCCCAAATGGCTGTGATAATATGCACAATTTAATGGAGAAGGGAAAGAGCTAATTATATATGTTATCAAAGGAAGCCAGGAAGCGCCTGGAGAAAAGGCACACCTGTAAATCTCAGAATCACACATTCAAGCCCAGGGTGTTGAGCCTATAGGAGAAGCCATCGGTGAGGCTGATGTTGAGGACTCAGTCCAGCCAGGAACTCTCTCCTGGAGGATTCATCATTTGGCCATCCCGAGGTAAGAGGGGTGGAAAGTGGTGTGTCCAGGAAGATGAAGAGTACAGATTCTAGAAGACTTTTACAATGTCAGTCTTATCTATTTTTTTTTTTTTAAAAAAACAGTGCTGAGAATTTAGTGAGATGCATTTTATAAAACATCAAGGTGATAGCCACGCACAGTGTCAGCCTCTGTCAATTCAGCTGTTGTTGCCATTAACTGGAATCTCTGGGCAATAGTGGTGAAGTTTGGAGAATACACTTAGTGTTATGGTTTGGACTTGGAATGTCCCCCAAAAGTCTCATGTATTTGGAAGGTGATTCAATCATGAGAGTTAATCTGTTGATTTCCTGTACTATTAAGAAGTAGGGCCTATTCTAAAGGGAAAGGTCACTAAGGAATGACCTGGAAGGTGTGGATCATAGAGGAATGACCTGGAAGAGATATCACCCTTCATTCACTCGGCTTCCCGATGTGATGGAATGAACAGCTTTGCTCCAGCTAGGCCCTCTCTGGTGCCCTTCCACTGTGACAAGACTGAGAAATGTGAGCTAAAATAAAACTTCCTCCCTGAAGTTGTGGGTGTTAGGTATTGTGTCTCAGCAGTGAGAAAGTGACAGAGATACTTGGTGACAAGAATGAAGTTTAAAGCCAACTTTTCAGTTTATCTTGCTCCCAGAGCTGGTATGGACTGGCGGCAAGGGTGGCCTTCTGCTTCTCTTTGCAGTGGGCCTAGAGAGGTAGGTGATCCAGAAAAAGTGTCAAAGCTGCTTCCTGGGCTTTAAGAAAAGAGAAAGAACCAAGCCAAACCAAACAAATCAAGTCTTTTTTTTTTTTTTTTTTTTTTGAGATAGGGTCCTGCTCTGTGAGCCTTTATATTGATAAATACTGATAAATTTATTTGAAGTTCCAAAGTTGTTCCAGATATTGCCCGTTTTTCATGTTTTGAAAACATTTTATGTTATGTCTCCTACTTTTTAGCTGTGAGCAGTTGACAAGTTATTTTCTGAAAAAATAATTTATCTCTTGCAAAAGCATAAACTGGCTTTTAAAAATATCTTACCATGGTGAAATATCGGCAAAATGTGTCATTTTAAATATTTTAATTGAACAATTCAGTGGCATTAAATATACTCATCAAATAAATATAACTACTGTTTCTAAAGTCATATTATCCTAAATAGAAACTGAAGCAATAGCTCCCCATTGGCTCCCTTGCCTGGTACCCGATAATATCCAATCTTCTTTCTGTCTCTACTAATTTATCTACTCTAGATGTTTCATGTAGCTAGAATTCTAAACTGTTTGTCCGATTATGTCTGACTTAATTCACTTAACTTCGTGTAATATTTTAAAGATCCACCAGTATTATAGCATGCCTTTGTCAGAACTTGAATCTTTTTGTGGCTAAATATTATTTTGTTATCTGTATGTACATTTTGGATTTTCATTCATCTGCTGCTGGATAATTGGTTTTTTGCCACCTTTTAGCTGTTAAGAATTATGCTTCTCTAAACACTGGTACACAAATATACTTTTGAGTTCTTGCTTTGAATTCTTTCAGGTTCAGTTCTACTTAGAAGTGAAATTGCTGGATCGTATGATTGTATTTATAGATCATTACACTTATCTTCTTGAGCAACCTGTTTTCCATATGACTGCACTGTTTTAGACTTGTGGAACAATGTACGGAAGTTCCCATTTCTCCACATCCTTGTCAACCTATTATTATAGTCATGCCTGTAGGTGTGAAATTGAGTTGTAGTTTTGATTTGCCTTTCCATAATGGCCACTGCTGCTGAACATCTTTTTGTGTGCATTCCAGTCATTTTTGCATCTTCCATAGAGAAATGTCTGTTGAGGTTCCTTGTTTATTTCTGGATTGGGTTGTTTGTTTTTGATTGCAGAGGACAAATTGGATTTCAGTAAGCTTTCAGCTCATGGTAACTGGCTCTAAATGAAGTGCATCTTCAAGCATTTAATTTTGTTTACTTGATCTGTCAAATTCAGAAAGAGAGTTGCTTTAAAAATTTCCACTTTAATTGGAGCTTTGTTGAATTCTTGTATTTTCAGTAGTTTTGCTTTACATGTTTTGATGAAAAGTGGTTGGATGCTTCAAGGTTCAGTGTTATTTTGATTTCTTCATGCAATGGTGTATCTTTTAAAAATATTTGTCTTCTTCCTTTTAAATCTATTTTCCTCAGCTTTCTCTCTTCCCTCTGATTTCTTTTTAGTCGTTTGTGTTTGTTTGGTATGTTCTAGCCAATCTTTCTATTTTCAAATTTGCATTGTTTTACTTTATGTATCTCTTCTAAACAACTTATAAGAGATTTTTATTTCTTATTGTGACTCAATCTAAAATATATTGTTTTTAGAATTCTCTCTGTTACCATCATTGATAGATTTGGTAATAGTCCTGCCATTTTTCATGCTTTCTTTTTGCGGTCTCTATTTATTCCTTTATTTTATTGAAATTCTTAGTCTTTCTGGTTTAGTTTTTCTGTCTTTTGCAGTTGTTTTTCAACACAGTGTGTATTAGTATGCATTGGCTATACAGATTTTTGGGTTCGTTTTGGCATATTTGTACATGCACATATAGTTAAATTAGTTTCTTTATCTCCCGCTCACCTCACCCTCCCATGGCTTTGGGGATGGGTTTTAAGTATATAGTATATTTGGTCACATTCATGCCCCCTATAATAGGCACTCACACCCCCTCTGCTGCTACCATTTTTCCCTACCTTTGGTTGTTTACAGTTTTTAAGGTTAACATTATTTTTTCTTTTGGTTCTCTTAGTAGTTACCCTATCTATGTTTCTATCTATTTTATTTTTTTTTTTGCAAACATAAGATGGATTGGGGAGTATTGATTTCCATTTTGAATTAGAGATGGTATCTGTTATTATCCTAGAGATGACTGTCTGTGTCACCTCCACGGCTTAATCCACATTGCTCTCTCTCCTGGAAATTCGGGCATATCCACCTCGATCCCTGGCTGGTTCCTGATCCTCCCCTAGACTCTGCTTTGAACACTACCTTGCGTGCTGGTCCAACTCAGCTTCTGTTGGCATCTAGTGTGAGGCCCAGGAATCTGCATTTTAAATCTATCCCGTGTAACACTGTTTCTCAGGTTGGAATCAAAGACACACTAATGGAAATGAATTTGGTAGAGATGGCTGGAGCTTCACCCTTGGGCAATAGTCTACATTTCAGGGAAAGACAGTTTCCCTAAAGGTGTCCAGCTCCTCGTGTCAGAACAGGCTCACTTTGTTCTTGGGCCATTTGTAGACAGTTGCTGGAGGCAAGTCAGAAAATAGCTACAGCTCCCAGGCCTGGCTGGGCCCCAGGGACAGCCCGAAAGAGCTGAGGGGAAAAGTCTACCTGCACGTTTCTACTGCTGCTCCATGTATGGCCTAACTCAATGAACACACTTGCATTTCCAGAAAGTGCCTCTGGGGCCAGGCTTCGCATCACTTTTTACTTCATTTTCACCCATCTCCGACATGAATGGGGAGTGTTTATGTGCATGAGTCCTCAGTCACCTTCTGTACTTAGTGGTAGAGAGTAGACCAGAGAGAGAGGCTGCTTGTGCGAAAGCTGGGATCTGGGTCATCAGCTTGGGTGTCTTTTGTGGCTGCTTATCTGCAGTGGGAATGATAACATGTGAGTATGTATATTGGGGGGTCTGAAATCTAGATCCCAACTGGCTTTGCCTCATGTTGAGAGTTTCGCTTACTCCAGAAATTTCCGTGGGAACCGTGGATGTGTAGGTGGGACACAGAAGAAGGCAGCAATGCAGGAAGCACAGGAGCAGAGATCTAGTGAAAGTGATAAGATTTTTCAGGTAGGCCTGCTGTGTCCTTCCTGGTCCCTTTGTAAACACAGTATTATCTGTTAGGTAGGTTACGGAAGTTCATGCTGCACCCAGATACTTCACTTCTTTGCCTCGTTTGAAAGCCTGTTTCTATCTTTTCCTCCGAAAATATGATTAAAATAGTAAACTAATTCCTAGTGCTTAAAAATATGGTGTTTATATTTAAGACTCTTGTCTGTTTTCAATGTTTGGTTTCAAACCTATTGGGTAGAATTAGATACCACTGTAGTACAGTGTGTACCTTATCCAGGGTACAGTGCCTTTGTGATTGCTCTTATTCCCAAAACCTAGAATCAGATTATTACAAACTGTTTGGAGAACTTTATATGTACAAAAAACACATTCTTTAGTCCCTTAATTTTTACCCTGTTGGTGAAAGAGGAGCTTTCATCCTAAGGGCATGATGATGGCTACACAAAGACAACTGATAGCAACAGAAAGGATGACAGCAATTTAGTAATTACATATACTCGCAGCCCAGGGGAGAAGGGTGCCACATACCATGCAGGGTCACATGGGGTTTGCCACCTGGCCCAGAGTGACCAAGGGCTGTGGGACTTGGGCTTTGTAGCATCTAGAGGGCAGAATGATTGCCTGTTCCCAGGGGAAGATGGCACTGAAAATTTGGGGTAATTCTATGGGCTGACAGAGAACTGGAGCTCTGCTACTCAAGGCTAAGCAGGGACTGTCCTGCTCCCTTTGATAAGGTGGGTCATTGGACTGACCTAATCCAAGGTATGAAGTGGGAAGGGAACTTTCTGTTAGGCCATTCAGGGTTTTCCTAATTCTAGTGGATGCCAGGGCAGCACATAACATGGAGGCTGACTTTCAAGTGTGATGCCCAAGAAAAAGCCCAACTACAGTGGCAGGTTGATTGAACAGTGGCTCTGCCCCCAGATCGAGTTGCTCAATGAGTTGCATGCTTTGTCAACGCCACTGCCACTTTCCTTTTGATTGATACACGATCACAGCCTATTCGGAAGGAGTTGTAGATTATTTTCACCACAGTCCATTCAAGAATATTTCTGTCAATAGAGAGTTAATTTAGAATATAATTTTGTATACTATAGCTATTTATTAAATTTTTATTCTATTTGTATTAGCATCTCAAAACAAATGACTTTTCCTTCACTGATAAAGTTCTAAAATTGACTTTCCAGTTCATTTACAATAATGTCGAATGTTTCGCTTTGGACAGTCTGGGGTTTAAAAGCGTGATGCAATTTCATATATTAGGTGGAAAGTGGTGTCAGCGTATGGAATCAACCTAACTCTCGACTCGAAGCACCTCGTGTTCAAAGCTCTCCTTCTGAAGCCTTCACAGCGATAGCTTGACTTCTCATGGGTGCAAGAAGACCCGGGAGAACAGTCAGCAAACTTATTTTCGAAGTGTCCAAATGATCTGAATGTGGTTATTTTGATTTGATGTATGTGACAAGCCATGCTTTGGAATGGGCTGCAAAGACACCCTGGACAGGTGTGTGTGGGTTCCGGCAGCCTGTAGTCATGCTCTGCTTAAGTTTGAATCTTAATCCATTTTCAAAGTTTGGAGACAACTGTATCTACAAAAGCATGTAGGACTGATCGTTTGCACATGTGACACACATGTTGTGAGAGGCCATGAGTGAAGTTGATGATACAAAGTGAAAATCGGTTAACCCACCGCAACTTAGTTCTTATTTATGGCAGTACTGAGGATCGAACGTGGGGACTTCAGTTCATGCTACATCCAAAGTCCCTTTTCCTGCTTTGTATTTTGACATAGGATCTGGCAAAGTCATTCAATTGCCCAGGCTGGGCTCGAAATTGTGGTCCTCCTTCCTCAGCTCTGCAGAATTTGTGGATTGCAGGCACGTGCAACCACATCTGGATAGCCACAGAGCCCCCCTGCAGCTTCTCCTGCACCCCAGCTCCTTGCTCCCTACCAAGTGCCACACACACTTCTGAGCATTGGCCTCATGCAAAGACAGGAACACGTTTCAGTTTAGGTTTGTGTAGGAAAATGACCCTGGTGCTTACTTTTTTTTTTTTTTTCCTAGACTCTTCGATGTCTTTGAATGTGAGGTAACTACTAGTGCAGTTTTTTGGGGGAAGGGAGGACAAAACAAAAGAGCGATCACATAAATACATGTGCCTCAAATTCAGAAACTTGTAAAAGATGTGCCTGAATTTCAGCAACTTCCAAATATGGAGAAAAAAGGAACCCCAAATTTGGAGGAAGAGGTATAATTTAGTGGATTGTTTCTCATAATTCATTTTAGCATTTAGAATACTGGTATTAAGTACTCTAAGTACTTTAGCATTCAATACTAGTGCTTAGTAAGCACTCTGTCTTACACCTTGCCTTATACTTGTATCTTTGAAACAGAATCTTAGAGCTTGAAAAAGTGAGTCACTTTGTTTAAAAGCTAGAGCCTAGAGAAGCTGGTGGTGTTCGGAAGGAGAGGCGCTGGTGTGGCCGAGTAGGTGGCATCCGGTTGTCCTGAGTCACTGTCCACCTCATTTGGTCCAAAGGAAGTAAGTGTGCACTTAAAGTAGTCACCTTGTGAAACATTTCTTTATAAGTAATTGTGCCACCATTTTGTTTCCTGAAGCAAGGGAAACACCCACTTGTTAATTCCTAGGAAGCCCAACCATCTACAATTTAGCAGGAGTGATTAAAAAATAGGATTATCTTCTTAAATTAGTAGGAGGACTGTATCCAGAGTCAATTGCCTAAAAACACGGAGTTGGTTTTTATTAGCAACATGGAATTGTCTTTTATTAGGGTATATATATATATATATATATATATATATATATATATATATAGTGGGCTCACTCTGTGGTCCATACTAGTCCTGAGCTCACTATGTAGCCCAGACTGGCTTAAAACTCATGGTAATCCTCCTGCCTCTGCCTCCCAAGTGCTGCAATTACAGGCATGTACCACCAGCCCCGCTTATGTAGTGCTGGAGAATCAAACCCAGGGCCTTGTGCTTGCTAGGCAAGCACCCTGCTGAGCTATGCCCACACTTTTTTTTCCTAAAAGCTTTTGCTATATTGTTCTTAATAAAATAAGTATGAAATTACATAAAAATCAAAGACCAGCCAGATATTTTATGTGAGAAATTAGAACCACTGAGTTAAATAATTATTTGGGCTTTAGCTTTTCCTTTCACATCGCCAACAGATTGGAAGAGAAATTCCCTACCAAATAATTAGCATGAATGGGAAAGTTCTGAGAGGCTGGTGGACGTGATGAGAAAGAAAGACAAATGACTCTTCATGGTTTTGGTTAAAAAAAAAATCAGTGGTTAAAAATATTAGGGAAAAAGGCCCTCTTACTAATAGCATCAAAAAATAATGAGAGTGAGTGTTGTACAAGTAGGAATTTCATTTGACTTGAAGAAGCAGAGACCTGGAATAGAGTGAATCTTGCAGTGCTGTGTGGCTTTACGCTCCAAGGTTGGGGTGCGGCTGAGGTGCAGGCCTTCAGTCCTTTCCATCTCTTTCCCTTCTTTCCAGAAAACAATCGAGTCACAGATGTCCCTACCATGCCATCTAGGACACTGATTACCTAGTAGGAAAGCTGTCACTTGACTTGCTGGTTTCAGAGTCCCATGATGATAGCAAGGTGAGAGAGTTGCCAAGCTCAGGAAGTGACATCATCACAAGCTGGTTGGGAAGTTGTGCCACGGTCGCCGTCTTCAAAGCCAAGCAGTTTTCTTACCCAGGACTTCTGGGACCGGAAATGGAGTGCTGGCCTGATGCTCCTTCCCCAGCTCATGGGCATGTCAGGAAAATCAATAGGAATATCACATCTGCATTTAGCTTTATGCTTATCTGCCAAGTCATCTGCTCAAGCATCTGGTGGGTCAAACATTCACAAATACCAAACCAGAGCAGCAAGAGACTCTGGGCAAAGCCTTGTTCAGCTCTGTAGTCTTTGAAATATAGGAACACGTACTAGAAGAAAGTTGCGATGAGTGAGTGTCAACCCACCACTGCATCCGAGTTTCCAGGCAAAAGGAAGGAGAAAGAAAAGGAGAAGGTGAAAAGACATCCTTTCTCATTAGCTCGTCCCCTTCCAGAAGCTTCTCCCAAATCTCCACCCCATGATTTCTGTTCACCCTCATTATCCAGTCCCAGCCTGAGGATGATAGGGCCACAGTATTTTAGCTGCAGGCCTGCCTCAGAGGAAAACTGAAGTTTTATAAATAAGAAAGGAGCAGGTAAGGGAGGCTGAAGCAGGAGCATTGCAAGTTTGAGCCCACCCTGAGCGATGAATCCATCAGGAGATCCTGTCTCAAAAATAAAAAGATGGCGGGTGTGAAGGTGTTGGGTTCAATCTCCAGTATTGAAAAAAAGCAAAGATAAATAAGACAATAAATATTTTCAAGGTGAATTCTCCCCTTTGTTTCTCAGCACTGACCCTCTATCTTTTTCCCAGGTAGGCTAGGTCGCCATTCCTAGGAAGGTATCCCAGGGGCTCGTGCAGGCGATGCACACGGCTTCAGGTCCCGGATCTCGGGGTGAAATGCTGCCTTCTCTTTCGGGCCTGGATGTGGCCCATTGTCATATGCTGACTTATAAAAGTGGAAGAAGATATTTGCTGTCAGGGCATCATGATGGAGAAACAGTAGGATGGTGATGACTGAGATCTTCCCTTCAGGAAGGGATAATGAGGGCATTTACCCACCACTGCTCCACAGCAATTAGGACATCCTGCTGGGCCCGTTAGCCAGGCCCCCTGCTCAGCCCGAGCCGTGGCTGGTCTGGAAGTTCTCTCCCTGGAGCCTCCTCCCCGACTGGCTTCCTAGGATGCCAAAGACACTGACTAGCCAGCACACGCCCGCAGCTTCAGTCTCCCAACATTCCCCCACACAGGACAGTTTCTCACAGTCTCACAGTCCAAAGTTTAACAGGTGACAGTGTGATCATGAATTTGCCACTGCATCCCAAGGGTCAACACTGCCCATAGCTCAGTTGCCTTTAAGAGACTGGCTATAAATATTTACAAGAATATGCATCTGTATTTTAAAAGGCCACTGAGCTTTATTCTGAAATATGAAAGATTTAAGTACGAAAAATAAATCACAAGGTCCCAGAAGGGAATACTGAAGTAGATAAACACCAATTTCTCTCCCCAAACAGATTTCAAGCAATGGAAATTCCAGTCCTAGCACTCTAACATGATCCTTTGAAGCTTAACAAAATTATTCTAAAGCTCATCCATATGAAGGAAAGTAGAACAAAGACAAAAATTGTTTGAAAAATGGAAAAGAGAGCAACTGGCTGTAGAGAAACTTGTACGTCAACGTTCACAGCAGCATTACTCACACCGGACTAAAAGCGGACACAGCTTCCATGCTCGTCGATAGGTAAATGGGTCAACACGGTGTGCCACAGTCATGCAGTGGACTATTATTCAGCCATTAGAAGGAATAAAATTCTAATGCATGCACTAAGTTGGGTGATGCTTAAAAGCATTACACTAGGAGAGAAAAGTCAGGTACAAAAGACTACGTATTACTTGAGTCCTTTCACAGAATTTATCCAAGATAGGCAAATAACTAGAGACAGAAAACAGATCAAAGTTTACAAATGACTGAGGACAGTAGGAAATGAGGCATAATTGCTCCGGGGCAGGGGATGGGGGGGGGGGGGACGACGACGACACACTTTGATGAATGACCAAAGAACTGGCACGTGCTCAGTGTTGTGAATGCCCAAATACCTACCCAATTGCGTAAGTTAGAATGGCTTCTACTATACAGTTTGTGAATATCATCTCCATACAAATAAAACAAAATAAAAAGCATTTTAAAAAGTGGGGGTTTTTTTGGGGTCTCTCTCTCAAGCAATTGAAACTAGATTACCGTACAGGATCCAGCGATCTCACTACTGGGCGTTTCTGAAGGGAATGCAGTCAGCGGCCCGGAGATCCCTGTGCTCCTGTCCTCGCTGCAACACTATTCGCGGTAGCCGAGTCACGGACGTAGCAGTGCCCGTGGATGAGTCGTGCGTGGAGGACGAGCACGTGGCACCTCCACGCAGCATCATGCTCTGTAGCCACGAGAAGAGGGAAATCCCCTCACTGACTGCAAACCTTTCTGACACCAGGGATGGGTTTAGTCGAGTCCATTGTTCCCAGGAAGTGGAAAGAATAGTTGTCAAGCAGTAGGTTTTTGAAAGACAGCTTGGAGATGGCCAGGAGCAGCAGGAGGGACCCGGCAGGTCTACCTCCTGTCCCATCAGCCGTGGCTTCACGACCTGATCGGAATGTGCTGCTCAGAGCTCACCTCCTGCTTGCTGATCATTTTTCCACCCCAGGCTGGGGCCGGGGAACCCCTGATTTACAGCACCGTAAGTGAGAATGTTATGTTGTACCAAAGAAACCAGACACAGAAAGACAAATGCTGCCCACTCTCACTCATGTGATCAATCTAAGAAAACCTGACCTCTTGGAAACACGGACAGATGAGGGGTGATCGGAAACTGAGGACGGTAAAGAGGAGGGGAGCTGGAGAGATTTGTTGCTGGGTACAAAATAAGTTCTAGCTAACGATAATATATTTATATTTTAAAGTAACTGGACAGGAGGACGTGTAATATTCACATCCCAAAGAAGTGGTGTTTAATATGATAGAATATGCTAATTATCCTGATGTGATCCTTGCATAATGTATACATACATCAAAATATCAGCGCAGCGCATAAGCACAGCTGATTATTATGAGACAATTGAAAATGGCAAAAATAGGATGAGGACAACATATATATATACTGACAGGAACTCATATCTAACATAAAGTAAAACCCCAAAACAAAAGTCAAGGTGTGAAACAGCAGACACAGCGTGATGTATTTGTGGACTGAGGGGAGAAATAGAAATGACCTTTGCATTTATTTTCTTTCTGAATCAAGAAATACTGGAAATAGGGCTGATGCCAAAAGGGATGGAAGCAACGTTTCTCCACGGATATCTTTCATACTGGTATTAGTGTGCCTGCTACACTCATGGTTGTATTTCTGATTCACATGCAGTACAATTTTAATGGAATCAATCTGAGTAAGCTAATAAGGTTTTTAAAAACACTATCTTTTGATATGTGCAGTTCGTATCTATGGCTCTGTTTAGTTCTGACAGCAGATCTCCTTTACTGAGAGGCTACTTGCCGTCTTTGTTTTTGTCTTTTATTTCTTGGGGACCCGGGGCTTCTAGCACTCTGGGGGATGTGTTCTGCCACTCAGCTACAACACCAGCCCCTTCACCTGTTTTGACTCATATCAGAGGTGACTGGGTTTAGTCCATTTTATAAAAAGGCTGAGGATCCGGTGAGCAGCAAATCCTTACTCACTTGTGCGTGTCTGGGGCTTTTGCTCTTTTTATTTTGCGTTAATCAAAAAAAAAAAAAAAAAAAAAAAAATCAGGCTGTCCACGGTCCCCTCCTCTTCGCTGACCTTGACTGTCCTGGTGAGGAACTCTGAGGTCAACTCAAGTTTTTCTCCTTGACGTGACAAGATTTTTCCATCTGGTTGGCTGTAAGACGTATTTTTTTTTTTTTTTCATCCTTGAAGTTCAGCAGTTCCACAAGGCTATGTCTTGGTATTTATCTTTCTGTATCAATTGCTCTTGAGAAAGTGTGTGACCTTTTGGTCTACAGATTCTGTCATGTTTTGTGCTTCGTAGCTTGTGGTTATACTTATTTCCTCATTTTGTTGGTGTCAGAAGTATTCATTTTCCATTTTTTTCATTCTTCACTGCTCCCAGTAGAGTTTTCTCACCAACATTTTGTCATGAAAATTTTCACATAGAGAAGAATGGAAAGGATTTTTATCATAAAGAATCATCTCTCTGCTGCCTGTATTCTACAATTACTATGTTATAGCATTCACTTTGTCAGATGCCTGCTCATCTGCCCACCCTCCTCTCCCTCATTCGACCTTATTTTATCAATGCACTGCAAACTAGCCACACCAATGTACTTCCAGGAAACACTTCAGGATGCATTTTAGTAACTGAAATCTAATGCTTGTTTGTGGGTTTTTAATTTATTTGGCACTAAATTAGAGCACACCCCTTACTAAGATAGAAAATACTGCAACTATTCTGGAAGTGCTGTTACGTATATTCTCAATCAATGTCCACCTCTGGTTCTTCTCCCCAACAGGCACTCACTATTCTGATTTTTTTTTCCCACCAAGGATTAGTTTCGCCTGTTGTAGAGCTTCATATAAAAGGAACTACACAGCAAGAGGATTTATGCGTCTCTGTGTGTATATACGTGTGTAACGTCTTTTTAGAAAGTCTGATTTTTTTGGAGGTTTATTCATGGCATTCTATTCATCAAAAATTTGTTCCATATTGTTATGTCTTGTTATATTGTTATGAGTCCATTGCTCAAATAAACTGCAAGTTCTTAAGTCCATTTTCCTATGAATGGGCTACTTTCCATTTGGGACTACAATGAATGAAAACTGTGATGAACAATTTACACTTTTTTGTAAATATATCTTTCCAATTCTCTATATCCTGTAGAATTAGCTTCTTAAGAGCCCCCTTATTTTTCTAAGTGATGATATCATCTTGCACTTCCAGCCACAGTTCGTGTGAGTTTCAGTTGCTCCGCATGTTAGCTTATACTTGATGATGTCAGCTATGTTACTTTTGGCCACTCTAGTGGACATAGAGCAGTGTTTATTTCATCTTCATTTTAGTTTGCATTTTTCTGATGAATAAAGCTAACTTAATTGTTTCAGATGATTGTTGGCTGTTTGTATATCTGCTCTTATAATGTGTCTGTTAAAACCTTAGGATTATTTTTGGTAAATCGTTCAACATTTTATTATCTAGGGTCATAAGATATATGTGTTATGAATATTTTCTTCCCGGCTAGTGGCATTTTCATTAATGTTCCATTCATTTTGATGAATGAATATGTAATTTTGGTAAGGCCTAATATATCATCTTTTTTTCTTTAAATTTATTTGTTTGTCCTAAGAAAACTTTGATTACCCTTGAATCATAAAGGTATTTTCCTGTGTTTTCTTCCATAAGCATTTTATGGATTTATATTTAGGTTGTTTTTTTACACATCTCACACTATTTTGGTAGATGGCATGAGACTTAAGTTGAGACTCATTTCTTTTATAGCCTGGTATCTGTTATTCTACCAACATTACAAAAAAGAAAAGAAAAGAAACAAAATATTTCTCTTTCTCCATTGGATGGTTTTGGTGCATTTTTCAGTGATAAAATCATTATATAAGTGCAGGTTTATTTCTAGATTATACATTCTATATGATTTTTAGTCATATTTTTGTCACTGATTTAATTATTGTAGCTTTATGGTAAGTCTTAAAGTTATATAGTTTAAATCCTCCAAATTTTTCCACAGAGTAGGCACTATAACCATATTTAGTCTTCCAATCTATGAACATAATTTATCTCTTCATTTTCAAAAATTTTAGATTCTCTCAGCAACATTATCTAGTTCACAGATTAGAAGGCTTGCTGATGTTTTGTTCAGAATTATTTGATGTGTAATGACAATATCAAAAATGCTTTCTTAAAACTTTTAAATTGTTATGAGTGTACAAATATATTATCAAACTTGGTGTATTAAACTTGGATTGTACAACCTTGTTAAATTAACTTATTCTAAAGTCTATTACTCATATAATAAATGTATCCATGTTAGCTTAATGGTTTAGGTATTTCTTATAAAATTTGTTTTTCTGCAGATTAGGAATGTGTTATTTTTCTAATACATTTATGCATTTTATGTGCAGACTTTCATATTACCTGTCATTTAGTTAAATGAATCTTAAGACAGGAAAATAGGCTTATGCCAATTTAATAATCAGCAGTTGCCTTCACACCATTTATCCAATAAATCATTTACCTTTGAATTTGGGTGGAATTGCCCTCGACCTTGTACTAAATTTCAAAGAGGTATAGATCTATTTCTAGGATTTGGCTTTGATCTAGTCATTTGTTTGTTTCCCCTTTTGCCTGTCATTAAAGTAGTTTTATAAATTATGATAGTTTATTTTTTCAATGGATACATAAACTGTGGTATTTATACACAATGGAATACTATGCTTCTATAAAGTCCAGCAGAGTGGAGGCTTTTGAAGGCAAATGGAAGAAACTTGAGAACATCATGCTTAGTGAAGTGAGTCAGAAGCAGAAGGTGAAACATCAAATCGTCTCTCTGATATGAGAGACCCAGACCAAACTCTTATGGAACTTAAAACAAAGTGAAACAGGGGGGAAAGATGGGGAGGGATGGAGGGGTGGGTAGGGGGAAGAACAAAAGGAGAGTGGGAAAATCCTTGTCACCTTGACAAGATACATATGCGCACAAAATCCTCGACTTCATTGTAAACCTTAATGTTGTGCTTATACATATCAATAAAATGGGGAGAAAATATGATAGCTGATTTTAAAATATGTCTTGGCTAATTCTGTGTACTGATTCCTTCAGTTGAAATACAGAATCAATGTAAATTTTATGAATCATCCAATTGGGATTCTGACTGGACTTGCATTGAACTTATGGATAAATTTGAGATGTTTAATGTTGAATAGCTCCTCTGGACACACAATCTGCCTTTTCTTTTTATAGGTGTCATTTTATGAGTTTAAAATTTTCTTCAGATAGCTCTCTGTTATTTTCTTCAAGGTTTTCATAAAGATATTACAGTGGGTATCATCATGAGATCTTCTTACAGTCCTCTAATCTATCATTGGAAAGTGATTGAATTTGTACAGTTCTGTTTTCATTACATTTTCAATGTAATTGAACACAATTCAATCAAAGTCAATAAAGTATCATAACACTCCTGGTCGGTCTGTTCAGATAGTTGTCCTTCTCTGTTTTGTTTCTACTGATGCACTCTCACCTTTAGATCACCTTTATGGATTTGGATAGAAGATTGCGAATGGATTCCATCAGCTTATCAAACCTGAGGAATAAAAATGAAACAAACAAAACAAAACAAAAATGCCCTAACTTCAAAACCTCACCCTGTTTGTCAGAAATAGCGATTTCATACAAAGAAGTACACACATAAAAATTTAGGAGCAGTTCAATGAATATATACCTCAAATTCCTTGTTGGGCACTAGGAAATAAT
Organism: Ctenodactylus gundi; assembly: GCA_004027205.1. Classification (NCBI taxonomy): domain Eukaryota; kingdom Metazoa; phylum Chordata; class Mammalia; order Rodentia; family Ctenodactylidae; genus Ctenodactylus; species Ctenodactylus gundi. The sequence continues at coordinate 6,760 of PVKB01005147.1, read as the reverse complement.
AATTCTGGTATTCAGATTCTGTCTCTAAATTCTAGTGGTTAAATAAGCGATTTCATAGTTTTATAGCGCTTAAGCCAAGTATATTTTTGAAGCATCATCAAAACGGTGAATAGACCGAGAAATTGACCCACCTTTGCACACCCACACACGTGCGCGTGTGCACATTTGCATTCAGAAATGTCACCCGGTCCTCCAAAGTGTCTCACCCGCCAGGCTTTTATCCTCATAAAACCAAACACAATAAAGGTAAGTTCAATGCGGATGTCAGGAGAAAAGGTTCCATCACTTCCTGTCAGCCATACAGGTTATAAGCCTTCTCCCTAGACCTTCTTCCCGTGGTGTCCCGAGCATTCATTTATGCAGCAAGAGTACTTGAACCTGACAGCCCAGAGTGGTGCTTTAAGATTTTTCTGAGACATAAAAAGTGCCAAGATTATGTGTCTAACAATGATTACCATTTTGTCCTTTTTTTGTTCTGGGGTTGAGGGCTGCCCTAATTCCAAATTTCATGGCAAAGCCAGAGAGACACTAAAAAAATATTTTTTCCTAATTTAAACTGGACGTCCAGTTTCTGTCTTTCACATGCCACTTATCAATATCATCGTGAATGATCACCAGTCATTGTCACTACTCTCGTTCTTTTTGGTTTGAATTTTAATTTATTTTTTAGTAATTTTTAATATTCCTAATCACTAATGAGCCATCAGATAAACTCAACTTCTTGTTTTGGGACCTGCAGCCGTGGTCGCAGGTGTGTGGACTGGGTTGTTGTTCATGTTCAAGCAGGGCTCGCTTGGTTTGCAGTCATACGTGACGTTTGCTATATGTCAGGCTGTGCTCCTGCCTTTCTGAAGCCCAGTCTAGGGAAGGGTGTGGTCAAGTCAAAAATGAATTCCAAATGGAGCAACAGAAGTGCTAAGGTGAGGATGGACCGTTTTGGAAATGTAGTTTTTTTTTTTTGATTGGCATATGTATTTTTCTTGTTATTTATTTATTTATTTTTATTAATGGGTTTGGTTTTGATGGACTTGTACATATATACTTAACATATTTTGATCATTTTCACCCATCACCCCCTTGCTCTAAGCCCTCTCCCTCTAGTTTCATATTTTTGGGGAGAGGCAGTCTCAACACATGTAGTATGTTTTGCTTTTTTCATTTTCCTTTTCTCTTGCCTTTATACTCTTTCTCTTTTATTTTTTCCCTTTTGTCTAATAATAGCTTCCATTTTACTTTCTTATTATCTTTCTCAATTGCTGTGTGTTAGGTAGAACATGCAGTCTTTGTCTTTCTGTGTCTGATTTATTTTGCGTGACATGATGTTCTCCAGATCCACCCATTTTCTTGCAAATGATAGAATTTTGTTCTTCCCTTTGCCTGAATCACATTTCATTATGTGTATATACCAGGAAATGTAGTGATTTGTAACCTGCTTGTACTGAGGGGGTCTAAGAAGGTTTCCTGGAGGAAGTAGTCACCTGACCGAGGCCGGAGGATAAGTACTGAGGGGTAGAACTTGAGAGAAGATTGGAAAGTGGGCTGTCCAGGGGGCAAGACAGCCTGGTATATCTGTGGACGATCAGGAAGCCCCCAGATACAGCCATTAGGTGTGAGGCTAGGCATTATGTGCTGGCTCAGGAGGTGCTTAGATACCATATATTAAGGAATTTCTATCTTGAAGACGATAGGGAGGTACAGAAAGGTTTCATACAGACGACCAAACTGGGATTGCAGACCATTCTGATTGGAGCGTGGGGAATAAAAAGCCCAGGGCTAATTAGGGAGCAGTGTTGCAGTACTGCTGGCAACAGATGATGGTTTCATAACAGATTGTTCATGGAGAAGGAAAGCAGTGAATGATTTAGAAAATGTGGAGACAAAATTGACAGAGCTCGGGGAATATTGGCTGTGGGCAAGATGTAAAGAGGTTGCAAAGGTGGCAATAGGCTTGTTGCTAGCTTTGCGATGGCATGCTTTGGTGAAGAACCCGAAGAAGAGTTTGGGGGGCAATACAGTGTTTGGAGTGACATCCCGAGGCACTGCGAGCTTATACACTCCCTCGCATGGTGTGTGCATTCTTTTTAACCTGCTTTAGTTGTCATTTTTGCTTCTTTTCCATTCTCTCTACCCGAGACTCCTCACTTTCTACGCTACCAGCTTCCAGGAGATGATGGATGATGGTGTAGTATGCAGCATGAACTTCTGGAATCACCTCTGGGTCAGACTTGGCTAATCATGTATGGGCGCATCTGTCCCCACACTGATGCTTGGTCAAGGCTCAAGGAACACAGAAATCAAATCATAGTCAAGCCCTTCAACTTTCTCCTTTACTAGAGAGATAAATGATATTCACCATTAGAAAACTCAGAGTTGGCTTTCAAAGACCCTTTTCTCATGCCTCTTATATGAAAGTTATCATAGACATTACATATAGATAAGATGAAGTCTCACCCAAAATTCTGTTGAGATATTAAGACCATACTATACCTAGTCTATGAGGCCTATTATTTGCATAATGAGGTTTCTGAAGAGGTTAGCACACACTTCTCCAGCTGACTTAAAAATAGCTCGAGAGGGCAGAGAAAGGATTGGTTTGGGATTTTTGTTATGGTTGGGAACTGGGACCAAGGAGAGGTTTGTGGTAAGCAAGGAGGAGCTTGTATGGTTCCTGAAACTTCCACTGGTACCAAAGAAGGGAACACTCAGAATTTCTCATTGTCTCCTAAAGGTGCAGAGCAGAAGAGAAGAGAATGAAAAAAAAAATACATTGAAAAATGGAACCAGACTTCTTATATAAACTTACACTCCCGAATTGTAATCTCCCCTTCAGTTGTCTATCATAGTAGTTCTACTTTTAGGGGGGAAAGGCCCCCAATATTCAATAAATAATTCTGGGTTCCAAAGCCAAAATTTTTCTCTTTTCTCCAAGAAAATGCTAAGAGTTACTGTAATTCCTTGTCATTCAGTTATTATGTTTCTGAATCTCCATGAGACTCTAGGCAAGTTTGCAAATAACCTATCCTGGACATGCACACAGCATCCAAAGTACCACCCAAAGCTGACCCTAATATTCTTTACCATGTTTCTGGTGACAAGGAGCAGGTGTCAGATCAGCAGAATTCTAGCCATACTGAGAAATTGATGGAATTTCTTTACCAGGGACTACTGTCATCTCAGAACTATGTGTCCTATCTAAGATCTCTTTCCGTAACTACAACCAGAGACAAACGCAGGACCCAGTAAGGGATGGGAAGAAGGAAAAAAGAGTGTTGAGACTAGAGAGGGAGGAGGAGGAGGGGTGACAAGGTGGCATCTATCTATTAATCAAGCAAAACATCATGGCTGACCTTCCTCTTGGCCAACACATAAAATATTTCAGTTATAACAAGAATCTTTTGGGCCAAAAGTAATAAATCTGCTGTTACTTAAGTGATAGGTGATTGAGGTTACTGTTTTGTTTTTGGCAAACCGATACAAAGAAAAACTCCCTCTTAAGATAAGAAGGAGTCTGTCAAATTCTAGGACAAAGACTCAATTCCTTAAAAGTTGGGCAGTGGTTTTTAAATAAACCAGATGCCTTTGAAAAGAGACTCTGCTGCCCCTCTGTACCTCCTCCCTGTGGTCTCAATCCACATACAGCAAGTGCAGGAGCTGGATGGGGGAAAGTCTGGAAGACAGCAGGCTCCAGCCCAGCTGTGGACCAGCCCCTGGTGCTGTTTCACTTCATAGGTCCTTGGAAAGGCTCTTGACCTGCCCCGGAGGGCAGCTAATGGGCAAAGACTGAGACAGCGGAACAAAGGCAGCTGGATGGCTACTTTGCAGGTGATTGCTCTCAGGGCAGGAAGGATTCTTTTCAAAGCAAAAGGTTGGAAAAGTGTTACTATGGTAACTCTCCAAGTTCTGAGGTGATATAATCAGATAAAGCTCTGGAGAGCAGAGAGAGCTGTGGATTCAGCACACAGGAACAGCTACAGTCTGCAAGTTGAGCCTTCTTTTTTTAAAGTTTTAGAATTAAGAAAAATATGAGAGAGTGTAATAATGTAAGACAGAAGGAAGGAGAGAAGGCAGCTCAAACGTAATTTATTCCAAAGACATTCTTGGTAGTAAGAAGGAGCTGTGTGTGGAATCAGGGCTGAGAGAGGGAAGTTTGAGTCTCTGTGATCTGACCTTCATGATTTCTAGAGTTTGAGAGCAGACCTCATGCAGTTTCTCTGGATTTTTCTGATGTATTAGCATCCGTCTTATTCACTTTTTCATTGCTGTGGCTCAACACCTGACATCTAAAAATGTTGGGGAGGAAAGGTTTATTTTAGCTCACAGTTTCAGAAGGTCACAGTCCATTCAGGGGCGGCCGGCAACAGCAGAAGTACATGGCAGAGGCACAGGTGGAGCTCTGCAGCTTCTCACGACATCACAGACAAGACGCCAAGTCAAGGCAAGATGAGACTAATCCTCCAAGGAAGGCAGGAAGTGGCTGATATGTCCTTCCAGGTCTCATTGAAGTGATCAGCCCCTCCTGCATCCAGGTGTAAAACATGTGATAAGCCCCCACTACACATCTGTAATCCAATTTACATGCCTGTAATCCAATTTATATGCCAGTAGTCCACCCCTCCAGACTACGCCACAATCTACCAGCACATGATTCCATAGATAATCTATAACATTCAAATACATGAGACTTTTGGGGGACATTCCAGATTCAACCCGCAATAACATCTCTGCAATGTTTGTTGTTACAAGACATATGTACCTTCAGATAGCTGAGTTGTTCTCAATTTTAGCATCAAATTCATAGCACTTTGTCTGCAATGGCATCCTCCTGATGGCATTAGGAAAATGAAAAGACGACGCATCCTTGGGATCAACGAAGGAGCATGTCAGAGGTGCCTTCTACTTCCCGGACAATGTAAGATAATTATGCTAAGTGGTAAAACATTATTCTCGGGAGAACTTACGAAGTGCTTAAAACAGTTGGATTAATTATTCCAACCACAAGCCGATTTAAGGGATTACTAACTCAACTCCCCTGCCCTGTCCCCTTTGCCACACTTGCTTATTTGATCCCCCTAAAATTCGGCCTGACTCCCTGTCTGCCATGCAAAGGCTGACTGTGGTTTGACACTCACATACACCCATGCTGAGGTCTTCCTAAGCTTCCGTCACTTTCAAAAGCCCCATACGCAAAGCTTGTCATGTTTATTTCTCCTCTCAGGTGACCGCTTATCCCTGTTTTTCTCTCAAACTTCCAACATCTCCCCATCCTCAGCTTCCACTAATACTTACTCTCAATATACTGAGAAAATAGAATCCATAATAAGATTATTTCTTTATTCTTCAACCGCCAACTCATCTTCCTCATAATGACAAGCTCTGCTTCCTGTCCATTACCATGAATTATATCCGCACTGCAGCCCAGGATCAGCCCTTCCCTCTGTGGTTGGATCCCATACCCCATTAGTCTTCTCTTTCTGTATATCCTCGAGGTTTGCTTTTCTCCTAGATCATTTTCAGTAACAAAGAACACTGCTGCTCTGACTCCTGTATTCAGGACAAACCCAAACTTCCGATTCGTCTCTCTTCTATCCTACTCTACTCCTTTGTAGGAAAACTCTTCAGAGCTCTACTGTCTTGGGCCAAGTCTCCGCACTCTTGAGAAACAGCTTCCCCAGTGGTCATGGCAGTTGTGATATCCACATTGATAGACCTCACACCTCACAGCCAATGTTCAGTCCTTCTCCAAGTTGTTGAACTAGGCCCACCTTAGAAGGCTGAATTCTCCCTCATTCTTCACTCTTTCCTTGACGTTGGAGACATTAGGATTTTCCTTTGACTTTACTCCATTTCTTTCTCAGTCTATAAGGTGTACAGAAACTTTGTTAATTATTTTTTGCATGTGAAAACTTTTGGGACATTCTGTACATTGAATTCGGCACTTGCATAATTTTTCTCATAACATTAATTTTACATCAAATGTCATAAGTTAATTCTGAGCAGCCAATTTTTATATTATATTTTATATTTATGTATGGGAACATTTGGTATACTCTGTACCTTTCTAACTTCTTTTCTTTTATTTAGCCTCTAAATATTATACTTACTGATTCCCTGATGAATACACTGGGTCTCACATGGGTTATGCAGTTATTTGATTATGGGCATTATTTTATTGTTGTCTTCTCATTTTCCAAATAATTATTATTATGTTGTTATATGTTTGAGATACATAATAATCACATTCAACTTGGGGAACTGATACACATGAATATCACATCTTAGTCATTTTTGTGTCCCATTGCTTTCTCTACCCTCCCCTCTTCCCCATCTCAGATCCCTTTTCCATCTCTCCAAAGACAACCTTCTTGTTTCTTATTATACCTCATTTATTTTGTTTTTTTATTATTTATATTTGCCAGAGGTTGATTTCCAAGAGAGGCTATGTCTGATTACCCTCTAAATCATTCCAACCATCCTTTTTTTTTTCTTGCTAAACTTCCATATACTGTGTTCTTTATTTATGTCTTTTTTATGTCATTAAAATATAATATCCATAAGAGACTCTGTTTTCTTTTTCTTCATTTGCTGTGTTCCTAGGAAAAGTATAGTATTTCTCACATAGTAGACCCTTAATAAATACCTGTGACTCTTGTGCTAAACTTCATTGTAAACCTTAAATTTTGCACTTATACATATCAATAAAATGGGGAGGAAAAAAATCTGTGAGTGGGTTAAGGAACTGGTGAACCAGCTATTCTGTTAC
>PVKB01005146.1:0-108452 GCA_004027205.1 Ctenodactylus gundi | reverse complement strand
TCAGACATCGTGGATCAAGTTAAACAGATGGTTCCCCACAACTTCAGACCATTTTTGTCATATTAACACATCTGTATTTTACAATCCTCATTGCTGACCCATAAAGTAAGGAGTGTAGCTTATGAACTCCAATTTTAAGTAGGAATACAGAGATTCTAGAGTCTTGAAGGTTCAAGACTTTGTGGTTAAAGTTGCACAGATAGAGTCAAAGTTGTAACTGATAGCTAGATCCTGTCCTGAGCCTCTGTCTTAGCAAAATACTTAAACACAACTCACTTTAAGGAATCATATATGGCAGATATAAAATGAGAAAAAAAGTTGGATCTGGAAACGGAAAGTGCTATTTGTATCTGTGTTAATTATTGCCCTTTGGGAGCCCAGTGGAGAAATACTAGAATATTTTGTTCATTTTCTTTTGGAGCTATTTATAGATGCAAATGCATTTTTTTATTTTTTTGAGGCAGGTCTCACTCTGCACCCCAGGCTGGTCCTGAACTCACCATGTACCCCAGGCTGGCCTTGGACTCAGGGCAATCCACCTTCCCCAGTTTCCCAAGTTCTGGGATTACAGGCATGAGTCACCATGCCCAGCTTTATTTGGTGCTGCAGAATCAAACTCAGGGCCTGTTGCTTCTTGTGTTTTCAAGGCAAGTGCTTTAACCACTATACCATTTCTCCAGCCCTGTGAAATGTTTTCATTGTAATTATTGCTGTATTTTTAAGTCTTCTTTGTTTTCAGGATTGAGAAAGGAAACCCAGGGCCTCATGTTTACTAGGCAAGCACTCTACTACTGAGCTGTGTCCATAGCCCTTCTTTTAAAACAATTTATTGCAAAACAGTCTTGTCAAGTTTCCCTTTGCTAGGCTTTGTGCTAGGCTGATTAAATATGGAAAACATACTGAAGTACCTGTATACATTTAGGTACATGTACATGATACTATAATAACTCACCTGTTTGTTACTTTTCTTCCCTGATTGCTTACCTAAGTGGATTACAAGGTTAATAAACTAGGTTAAGAATAATTAATCACTCAAAATATACTGATTATTTTTCTGGTTCTATATTAAGTTTTTTCCCACAAGGAAAATTAATAAAACATGATCACAATCCCAGCACTGACTATATTCTGAGAAACACTTATACATTCATCTGGTACCATTTAAATGCTGACAGGGGAAAATTGGTATTCTGATTGCCTTAGTTACTTCCTTGTTGATGGGACAGAATGCCAGACATCCACAACTTTAATGAGGAAAGATTTATTTTATCTCAGAGTTTTGAAAAGTACTCTCAGATGGGCTTCTGGACATGATGGAACCACATGACGGAGCCAGAGTCGGAGCCCTATAAAGAGCTGTTCAGGAAAAGGCAGAATGGAGCCAAGTGCCAGCGGAAGAGTGGAGCTAGCACACACTTTCCAGGCCACCCCCAAGCATTTGCTCCTTCCAGCCGGCCCTACCTCCCAGCGGCATACAGTGTTCATATGAGGCTTTTGGAGGACACTCCAAACTCAAATCACAATGGTGATGAAGTAGCTAAACCTGGGAGCCTTGAAACCGGATAATCTTGAAACTAGATAACCCAATGTGAACCCCATTTCCGTCACTTGCTAGGGTTAGAGGCTCACTCAGCCTTCTGCTCCCTCTAGCCTCTTGCTCAGTCAAATATACATAATAACATCAATTGGAGAGCTACTGTGAGGATTAAAACTGGTAAAATATGTACTCATCTGCTTGTCCAATAATTGTTTGCTCTTACTGGAGGCTCTGGCCAGGGCCTTTAGAAGTCTTAGATAGGAGATAGAAATTGAAGAAAATTGCATAAAATAAAAGCATTTGAATGGAGGACAGCATGGATTCTGGGTCAGGTTCTCAATTTGAATAATAGTTGCCACAACAGTGGAAGTAGTTAGCTTGTAGATTTGTGGGGAACCAGGTCACCTGGAGCAGAGGAATTGGGTGGGTGGGAAACGGTGCTGAACAGGTCCCAGGGAGTCACAGAAGAGCCGGCTCACGGCTGATTTCAGAAAGAGCTGACATGGCCTGCGATGCAGGTCACTAACCAAACTGAAAGCGGCAGCAGGAACCTTGCTCTGGCTGCTGCTTTCTGTCTTTTCTTGAAATCTAGGGCCTTTATGGATTGACTCAAAGGTAAACCTGGATGTATGGTCCCTAATTTAACTGTGAGCTCATTCATGTTTAATTAAAAGATGATTGATAAGTGATTAACCCAACATTTAATTCTACAAACTAACATTTTTACTCTGAACTTTCCTTAATCACACTACGAATCAATAAACAAATGAGATTTTCAGTTCATGGGATGCTATCTCCATGAGACTGTTCTGCTACCACACAGAGCTTCATTGTCAACTCTTACAGAGGAGCTGCGACATGTTCTAGAATGAAGTGAGGTTACATGAAAGGGTCTTTCATTGGTCCTCAGCACCTAGCCCTGTCCCATTTTATGAGTTTCCATTGCTCAAAAAGTTTACTTGCCATCATTTCTAGCTGTCTTCCAGTCAGCCTCTCCTTAGATAACACTGTAGCCAGGTGCAATGGCTCACTTCTAACACTTAAAAGTGATGGTGATAAATTACTTGAAGCTAAATGAGAAAATAAGAATGTCTGGGGCTATAGGCTCATGGTGCCCGTGACACTTTTGTAGGTTGGAGATTTTATGACACCTACTTCAAAATAAAAAGGATTGGAGATGTCATACAATAGCAGAACACTGGTCTGGCATGAGAAAGCTCTTAGATTCTCTCTCTCTCTCTGTCTTCTACCTTTCATACACACAAAGCAAGAAGAATATTAGAGAAAGAACATTTCTGTTTTTCAGTTCTTGATTTGCTGAAAGATAACTTATTTAGTACAGTAATGCTAATAATGATGATATAGCCTACATAAAAGAAGAACGAGAGACCACAATTTCTTAGGTATGAAAAGGCAGAATTAGAATTCTTTCCTAGAAAGTGTACATCACACGTAAAGTGGTGTACTATTATTTAAGTAAAGAATTATTTTACTAAAAATATACAATGGCAACTCAAGGACTGCTTCTAAATAAATACATCAAAGATGTGTAATTGGCATAGGAAGAGAGAAATAAAAATAGAAAACGTGTTTAAAGCAGAAAAGGCAGAAAACAAGGTGATTTTATCTTACATATATATTGTCAGAGGGCTTTTGGTGGATATCACTTGATAATATACAGATATGATATGGCTTTCCCATTTCACTAATGAGCAACAGGAGCAAATTGATCCTAGTCACAGAGCTTATTAGCTTGTTAAAAAAGAAACACCCTCAGACTTTGCAGCTGGGTTTTGTGATCAAAATTATTAGTATTTTGATGTTTAAAGCTTTCACATTCCTTCTGGAGTATTTCCAGACACCTCGTAGGAAGCTACAGGAAGAAACTTCGTGGCACCTCTAACTATAGTAAAAACTGACATATCGATACTATACATCCTTTATGTCCCTTTTTGCCTCTGCTGAATATTTCAGTATAAACCACAATCCAATGTGTGTCACCTCTCCTAGGAGCAGCAAGAGTGGCTTATGGGAAAAGTGGAGAAATTTGATGCTTCTGATTACCCAGAGAACTGGAAGGTCCAGTGCCCTGGGCTTGCTCTCGCTAAAGAGGTCATATGATAGTTGTAAGATTTCTGTATCTCAGTTCCAGTTTCAGAAACATTGGTCCTGTGATGCCTTTTTCTTCTCCATTTTCTCAAGGGGTGATTTCAAGACCCAAGGTGATGAGAAGGGCCCAGGAACCAGTTTCCTGCCTCCAGTTTGTTACTGTTGTGTGTCTCTTCACACAAACAAATTAAGTGTGTGAAGTACCATCCTTCTCAGAGGGATTCCATTTTGTTTCTCACTATTATAATGAAGCAATGGGAGTGTGGAGATAATAGCTGTCTTTGGTTTTCCTTTTGAAGTTAGTATATTCAAATTATGGTTCTTAATATTTGTCTCCTGTCCTGACAGAGCCACTGTATGCTTTTGTGTCTATGTCAACAACCTTCTCCCCATTGCTTGCTTTTTCCTCCAGGCATGGTCTTCACTTAGGTGTATATGTGTGTAGAGGGAACACGTGTGTATAATTGAATGGGTGTGTTCAGAAACATAGAAAAAAAAATACTTTTCCTTCCATTGCATAGAAATGAATAATCAACAACATTTATAGCTGGAGAAAGGGGAAGTCCTTTTGTCATTTTTCAGATAGATTTTGAAATGATTGCATTTTACATGGTAGGTAATTTCTTCTATCTCTGGAAAGATATGCAAAGAAAGGCTCTGAATTTTAATTACTTGTGTTTCTCTCTTGACGTGTGTCATTGTTAAGGTCATCCACTTAGTGTAGGAATATTTCTTTAAAGTTTAGGACTAAAATGGAAAATTGCACTCTGAGATAATTTGGGAGGAAAGCTCTTGGATCTTGACATTGACTGTATATCCAGTTAAATCCTGAGGTTTTGGTTACATAAAATTTTTATGTAACAAAGTAAAGGCAAAGAGCTGAACAATGCCAAATTTAAATTCTCTTTCAGGACATTGAGTAGGAGTAGGGATTAAAAAAAAGTCACTTTCTTGTGTGAGTGAAAGAAACTGGATTGATCCAATGATTAAGAAAAATTTTCAGGAGTCTGGGGTGATGAGAAGGAGCTACGCAGGTCCAAAGGGCTAGGAAGCTGGAGAATGGCAAGTGTTAACGTCCGTCCTACTGCATATTCCATCTGGTGAACAAGCTTTGTTCTTTTGGTATAGATACTTTGAATGTCTTTGCCTTCGTTACATTTTTATCCACTGTTCTTCTTTTCTTTTTACTCTATTTGTTTAAGCTAATTTTGTGAGAAATGTACAAGTTTATTGATATATCGCCCAATAAAATATGCAATTTCTTGCAACCCAATGCATATCTTATATTGGCATTCCTAGTAGTTCTAAAAATCTATTCATTGGCAGCTTTTCACTCCTGTCATTTAACATACATCATTGAAGAGAACATTGTCTTTATGTAAAAGAAAAAACGATCACATTGAAAAGGGGTTGTTTCAAAATCACTAGATGTAACTTGAACGCCTAATAATGTGTTTAAGGACTAAGTCAAGTTGCTCAACAAGATTTAGTAGCATTAAGTTAACATTCAGGAATAGAGCTAATGTGTCCAAATATGAGGAAAAGAGTTCTGTGGTTTGGACACTGCCCAGTATGAGACTATAAGGAGATATTACAGTGCCTTTGTCGGAATCATCTCACCTTCTGCTAAAAAGTAAGCTAATCTGAGAAAAATGAGGGCTCCAAGTGCATCATTCCTCAAAGTGAAAGGAGGTCCCCACTTTCCCTTTAGACATTTTTCTCTTAATTTCAGTATTTTGCAATTGCTTTTCTGGATGGGACACGTGTTCTCCATTCACGCGTGCCAAATCTCTCCCCTGGGTTTTGGCAAGAGTAGTTCATCTTCCGAACAGAATCTCATTAGACAGAAGAGCACATTGTCTTGTCTGGGGACAAGGACACAGCATGAACAAAAGCTTTTCTTATGGCTCTGTATTCTAAACATTTTCCTAATATTTGAAGTGTCCCAGATAAAGTTGTCTCTGGGAAAGACCTCTCTTCTGCAGCTTCCTGATCCTCCAAGTTAAAGGTGTACAAAACCTTCCGTGGCTCGTTTGCAACAGGCTTCCTTACTCATTGAAATACAGTAAATGTGATAAGAAAAGTGAATTTTGGCTGTGTTTAGTGAAATGAGTAGAAGTTGTTGCAGTTGTAGCCAACAACAACAATAAGAAAGAGAGAGGAGATTAAAAATAAATATGATATATTTATCACCTTGAACATGAAAGCTCAAAAACTGCTGAAGGGGATTATGAGTTTTGTGTTTCTGGCTGGCTTCTGTGTGGATTAGCTGGCTTTTGGGTTTTGGAACAAGAAGCAACCTTGTAACTACCTGGCCCTCCATACTCGCTATAGTTTAGATCTTAAGTGTTTCCATAGAGTTTCATATGTTTGGAAGGCACCAAGATCAGAACTGTACTCATGAATATATTCATATATTCAGAAGTAAATGTACTATGAGGAGTTTGAGGCTTGCTAGGACTTAGTCCCTGTAATGACCTGAAAATATGTAATCTTGTTCCCAGGTCCCTGCCTATCTCTGTTTCCTACCTTTTGTGGGTTCAGTGGTTTTGGTTTTCTTCCAAGATTTCCTTCCTCTGTTCCAGTTCTACCTTGGAGCCAGCTGGTGATGGACTGAACACTTAAGATAAAAGAAGCCTCTATTCCTTTAACTTGGGGGTGGTGAGTGTTTTGTCTCAGTGATTGGAAAGAATCAAGTGCTACAATGAAGCATTGTGTTGCAACCAATTGGCCTGAAACAATGAAAAACGAAGCATGCTAAGAGTTCTATTTTCAAACGGAACAAGAAGAATTGAACTGGAAGAGATGCTAACTTTGATTTTTAAAATCACCTTCGCCTGTGTAAAATAACAACTACTTTAAGAGAACAAGGAAATAGCTTCTAAAGTAAGTATGAGTCACTATGATCTGAAAACATTGATTCAAGCTATCTCTAATAACGTGTTACTACATGAAGGAGGTTACATGTGTAGTGCCCAGATTGCGAGACCCCAAGGAAGACCCCAGGAGCCGATTCCGACGCAAGCTCACGGGAGTCTTTATTGCAAGCTCGAGCCTGCGCTTTCCCACTCCAGCACAGTGGAGACAAAGGGAGAAGCCCCGAGCACAATCCACACTCGAATTATATAGGCAAAAGTCACAAGATTGTAACAGAAACCATTCAAGTTATTTATCACAAAACTGATTGATTATCACACAGGAAGGGTGTGTGTGTGTGTGTGTGTGTGTGTGGTGGGGGGAGTCTCTATCAGTTAAAGTTGACTGACTCTTTGTTTCACAAGAGACTCCATATCTGGTGATGTTTTCCAGAACCCAGGGACCCTGGTTTAGCCTTGAGCAACATACCTTTTCCCAATTCATAACTGTTAAACAGCTACCTAGCTTCGGGGAAACTGAAACCCAGACCTTTCCCAGAACCTGAGACTTTAGGCCTGCCACTTGAAAGAGGAGTTTAAGGCCTGTCATGGAGTCTCCGTGGCTTGGATTTTTCACATGAACATTTATAGTCACATAACAAAAGAAAGTCATAGATTAATACATTGACAAATGCATTGTGGGATCTTCAAGTAGGTACATTACAGCAAAAGCAGAAATTACTTCTGTAGGTTTCAGACGTTATAGTATTTTTAGCTTCAAAAATGTTAGAGGTTAGAGGTCTTCTGAATTTAGTAATACATTCTTAGAAGTTTATCTGCTAGAGAATGTTAGTCAAATGCAAAATGAAGGTAACGGGATACTAAAAGGCCTGAGACATCCCAAGATAATTTTGTCTCTGGACCTGATTGTGGAAAGATGAAGTCTCAGTTCTTCTAGTCAGCAAGTTCCATATGCAGAATCTTTAACACAGATGTAGCTGCTTCAGAGAATTTCAGTTCATGTGAGCAGATGAGTGAGATCAATGTAATGAATTTAATAAACCATATTTACTGAATTAAATTTATGAAATCAGAGAACTTTGAATAAAGTTGACGTATGCCATGGACCTAGTGAATAAATTATGCAAATTCTAATTTTAATACATTTTTGTGGTGGCTTGAGGACAATAATGTTCTCAATTTATTCAGACTTTCTTGTGTCCTTCACCCCAATGCTGAGCTTGATCACATGACTTGGTTAGCCAATAAGATGGAAGCAGTTCTGACACTTAGCAACTTGTAAAGAACTTTTTATTGGATTCCTCCTCTTTCTGTTCCTGGAAATCCTTTATCAAGTGAGTGGATCTGGGCTACTTTGCTGGAGCATACGCTCCATTTGTTTGGAAACAAAGTGACTGGCTAATAGCCAGCTGGTTCTAAGCTCACTCAGCAACTGATGGCAGGTTCATGAGCAATGCTTTTAGATGTTTGGCTCTGGAACTGAGCTCTTTGCAAACCTGCAGAAATGTGAACAGAATAATGTAATGTGCCAAATCTAAGTGTTGGGATGGTTGGTTATGTAACAAAAATGATACATCACTATTTAATGATGCTCCTAAATTGTGAGCTTGTTATCTGCAAATATTAAAAATCTGAGTTGGGGAAAAGATATATATATAAATATATATATATATATATATATATATATATATATATATATATTTCATTGCTTCAATTTTTACACAAAATAAATATGTTCCAGAAGTAGCTCATTTAAAGTCCCACAGCTAGTTAATGGTAACCTAAAAATAGAACTTTGGTCTTCTGGTTTTTATTCCAGTGATGTTCTTACTAAACCACTGCTGTGTATGTGTGTGTGTGTTTTTTTTATGAAACAGATATTATTATCCCTACATCATGTATAGTAGAGTGTTTTCCGTTCTTGTTTCTTACTCAGTCCTGAACATGGTTGCATGGCCCACTTTTGAACTCCTTAGCTCTCTAACCCTTAACTGAATTGCCCCTAGCAGCTATTCTCTCTTCTTTATTTACTCATTTAGCAAATGTTTAAAATTTCTTCACTATAATGTTCCGTGTTTGACACATTGGTGAATGAGACAATACAGTCACTATCCTAATAGATCTTTTATTCTAGAAAAGCGTCTGAAGTGATCATTTGCAATAATTTACATAATAACCATTTACATGATCTATATAATAAATCAATTAATTACACTTGTGATAAGGATCACAAAAGCAAAAAATGAAACCAATTTTCCCCAGCTAGCATGGGGTGGCAGAGGGGATGGACTTTTGTGGGTGGGAAGTAAGGCTCAGACTTTCGAACTCTTTTGAAAGATGAAATACATGATCATGTACCAGCTGGAAGAAATTCCTAGTTCAGATTCTTTCAAGTTTCCTGCTAATGTTTGAAACATGACAAAAATAACAAAAATCATGTATTACCCCTACAATTCTGGCTTAATTTTGAATGCAGTTATTTTATCTGCTAACTTGGGCTTGGTGGTTTTTCTCCCCTGTAGTGACAGATTGAGTTCATTGAGCACATTGAATATATCACCAAGGAACCAAACGTTTTATGATCCCTGAAAAATGCAGCAGTCTCTGGATCAACTCTTTGTAACTCAGAAAATCGGGCCGATGACCTCCCTTTACAAATCCATCTCATACCTGTGCATCTGTGTATAGGAGGAGAGGTGTGTACTTTGGGTCCATCTCTCCAAATAACTGAATCAGTAGATGTGAGTTAAGGGTATACAGTGTAATAGATTGATAATTTTAATTATAGCCTGAAAAATGCTGCTGTGTTCAGGTGATGTCTTTTAGCTAGTCAACATTTTTATATGGATTTGGAATGTCCCCCTAAAGACTCACACATTTGGATATTACAGATTATCTATGGAACCACGAGCTGTCAAGAGATGGGGTCTGGATCTGAAGGAGTGGCTTATGGTTGTATGGTGGATTTTAAGTGTGTGATGAAAGACAGGCATGTAGTAGGTTTTATGGCTTTTGTGGATTAGCATTTGCCACATACACAAAATAGGTTTGGATAATACAAATGGCCTGGTATAATTAACATGGAATTTTAAGTAATAGCTTTGGTGTTTTCTTTTAAATGCAACTTCCGTTTTGTTGCCAGTCACAGGTGGCAATGAGATCCTGTCATTGGATCTTTTTCATTTTTCAGAGAAGCTCATCAGTGACATGTATTTTTATTGTTTTGGGTATGGTTGGATTGTGGGCTTACCAAAGCTGTGACCCCCAACAAATACATAATGCAGGAAAGAGGCATGGTCAGAGTGGTAAATAAAATAATGAGTGGGCCATGTGTAGATTAAGATAAGTGCCAGATAATGACTACTATCACGTGCATGTACAGCTGAAGCCACTATAAAGCTGAATTGTCACTGATAACTCACTGATGGGATTTCAGTATGAGTCTGCAAGCAATCAATTGTTAAGATTTCTGTTAGGTCTATTTGCCAACATTGCATTTCAACTGTCCTCCAATAGTAGCATCCCTGCTTTTGCTCCACCTCAGATTATTAGGCATTAGGTTCTTGTGAGGTGTGTGAAACCTAGATCCTCCTTGTGCCCAATTCACAATAGGTTTGTGCTCCTACCAAAACTGATTGCTACTGTGGCTGGGAGTGTAGCTCAGCATTTAAAGCAATTGCCTAGCAAGTACAAAGACCCAGGTTCAATTCCTTAGCAGTACATAAACCAGGTGGCGTGCACTTCTGTAATCCAAGCACTTGAGAGGCTGAGGAAAGAGGATTACCATGAGTCTTAGGCCAGAATCAGCATGAACTAGAGAGCAAGACCTTATGTGCAAAAACAAACAAAAACCCCAAAACTATTGCTACTGCCAATTTGGCAGGACGTAGAACTCAGCCGCCAATGTGAGCAATGGGGAACAGTCTCTTCCACTACGTTGCTCACGTCCTTTGATGTGATTGTGTCCCTAGTGTGTCATTAATCTATACTGGTCAGTGGCCTGGTAACTGGGGACCACTTCTTAAAGGAATGGATTTTAACATAAAAAAATCAAACAATCAAATGAATTAGTTCATCAAGTAGAATTTAGCTACTTGGAAGAAATCAGAGAAACTTAGAGATTCACTTCTGAGTTGAAAAAGAGTAATTAGAAGACACAGTAGGCAGAAGGCACTTGTAGTGCACAGAGGGGCAGGGGCCAGTGGCACTCACAAGGCATACTGGCCAGGCATGCCTTCCAGAAAGGGCACAGAGCTCTTGGAACATTGTTTGTGTAACATGAAAGAGAACATGCTCCCACCAAGATAAACATCCTCACCTACCAGTTAGTAAGGTGCATTCAGCCAGTAACAATGCAATTTAAAAACACTTTAGTTAAAAAAAATAGTTTTTTGATTGTGTATACATTTTCGTAACAAAAACCAAGATCCGTGCCCTGGTTAGTGTACTGGGGTATAGAGAAAGCCATCTCAGAGTGGGCATGAAGGTGGCGAACCAGAGAATTTGAACTTCCACAAAACAAAAATAGTCTCAAGAACAGCTGTCCGTGGCCAGGAAAGATGTATTAACATTATTAGTCATTCTTTTCTTAAGGATTTGATAGGCTTGGAGGGAATCCAGGTCATATAAACAACTACCTGTAGCTATCCTGTCTTTGACTTGTGTGGTGCCATGCACAGGAGGCCTTCAGAAACATCCTGTGAATGCTATTGAGTGCACCCTCCTTTACAGACAGTCTCTTATGAATAATATCCAGAGAGTTTGGTGGCAACATGTAGACAAGCCTGAAGATAAATGTGCTGTGATCTTTCACCTGTGTCCTAGTCACAATGCATAATTGTCTCGTTGCTCAGTCAGACAGCTGATAGACCAGCAATTTATACAAAAAATACAGCAGCTCTTTCAAAGTGGAATTTGTTAAAAAGCCTAACTATCTCGGTTTCCTCCTTTCTAGTTTACTAGAAGTGGAAGAATTAAGTACAAGGGGAAAGAGAACTTGATATACCTTCTTGGACAAGTAAAATCAGATTGTTGATATCCTAAAAATACGATGTAGCATGAAGGTACAGAGTACTTGAATCTTACTTACAGTGAATATTTGAAAAGAACTGTTTCTTGGTGGGATGTAAATAGCCTTTCTACTCTTTGGTTATCTGTACTAACAGATTTATAATGGAAAATGATCAGAGGTGAGATTACTCCAGCTTTCCTTGATTAACACAAAATGAGCTCCAAAGAATGACTTTTCCTCACAGATTTTGATTACAAAGGGGAGTTGAAAAACTAGAAAGTTAGTTCAGACTTTTTTTATTTCCACTACAACCCAGCATATGACAAATCAACAGTAGCCCTGCTATTAAAACAATCTGAACAAAGAAATTAAGACAATGTGAACACGTTCTTGATATAAATAGAGTAACATTTATAGCAACTATAAAAAAAAAACCCTCTGAAGCAATTTATATCATTTAACAAGGACTTCGTTTTTCTGAATTTTAAAATTTTAATTTAATACATTGTTTCCATTTTGTTTTAGTTGAGGTTTGTCCATACTACGTATTTAATCTCTCTCTGTCTCTCTCTCTCTCTCTTTTCTTTTTTACTATTGCCTTAGGAGATTATGCTGTTTTCTCCACCATGACCCTGGTTTCTAAGCTGTAATACTGTTTCCAACTGTGCTTTGTGTTTCTACCATCTTCTAAAATATTGCTTCATTATGTCACTTTCTAATTTAAAGCCTGTGATGATTTTCTTTTACTTAGAAATTAGCATAAAATTTACATAAGATCAGTTTAAGTTCAAGCCACTTACAACTTCTGTTTATAACCACATTTTCTTTATTTTTTAATTTTTGTTTACTCTCCGTTACCTACCAAACCTCTCTGAGCGTTTTATGGATTCTCTACTGTAGGCAAAAGGAAACAGGTATAATGCATGGATGTGTCAAATGTTATTTCTTCTCATTGTACTGTTTGTCTCTTTCTTCAAATTTTGTGAATATTTCCATCTCTGAGGGTCCAGATCATGTATCGTTTTCAATTACTTTAAATTCACTCTTTTTGAATTATTTACCCTGTTTAATATTTCAATGTACATATCCTTTTTTTTCCTGAAATGAAATTTACAAGTCTATTATACAATAATGGTTTGTGTTTACAAAATGGAATTACTATCTTTGAAAAAAAATGAATCTCAGATTTTTAAAAGATGTAAAAGAAGCACATGCATTTCTGTAAGAAATTGATATATATACTTATATTAAAAAGGATATTTACATAGCATTCCAGTGTCTAGTATTGAGATTTAAACCCTGACCTTAACACTTACAGACTTTCTGATATTGGACAAATTCTTTATGATCTCTTACCCTTTGCTTTGTAATCTGAAAAATGAGATGATAATAATACTTACTCCATTAAGTTGATGTAAGAATTAAATACATTAAACATGCGACTCATTCCAAGTAAGATGTAATACTAATAGGTGCTCAAGCACACTAACTTTTCTTGTTATAATCAAAGAAGAGGCATCAAACACATATATGGACACAGCTATTTCTTCTGTCTCCTAAAAATTATTTTTTCATTCATATTAAGTGTATTATATAGCTTTGTCAAAATATTTTACTAAAGAGCTGAAATTTACAACTTTGTCTCTTACACTGATAAGATATCTAAATTTCCTAGTAACTACATCCCTGTGGGTTTAGTTCTAATTTCTCTTGCTTTTAAAAAATCTTTCTGATGTTATGCTGTCTTCTAATATTTTTGGCTTTTTTATTTTGTTTTATTTAGTTCCACTTAAAATAGTATCAGAATTATTGAAATCATATTAATAAATTTAAGCAAGTAAGTAGACTCACACAGTGAACTCCACAAAACATTGCTGAAGAAAATTGAAGAACTAAATAATTGGAAAAACAAAAATATTCATTAATTGAAAGAATATTATTGACATAAAATTATCATGACAATATTACCCAAGGTAATTTACAAATTCATTGCAATTTATCTAAGGACCTCAAGGACCATTTTTTTCCCACTATTTTTATTAATACACATATGTAATACATAGTGTTTACAATGAATTTGAGTATTTCACGCACATATGTATCATATCAACTTTATAATCTCTTTTTTTGATCCTCCCACACCCTTCCTATCCGTTCCCCCAGCTCTGGCTATCATTTAATGTGGTTCTATAGAATGTCTGCATTCTGGGTTTTCCAAGTCAGAGAAACTATACAGTACTTAACATATTAATCTTCCACTTAAGTCCCCACTCTAACTCAGCTTCCTATTCTCCGAATGGGTCTCAGTAGTAAAATCTTGATGCCTCTTCTCTGAATCCAACCAATCCCTTTATTGGAATATTTACCAAAAGTTTTTTTTTTTTCTATATTTTGCTATATCTTTGTTGTTATTCTTAAACCTGGCCATATCCACCCGTTCACATTAGAAAATAACTGCAAGCATGTAGTTCAAAAGACCAGTAAATTTGGGAAAATGTAATAAAAAATAGATTGGTAATTAAATCATCTTATAGATCTACTTTTAAAATAGTAACAGTTCTTCTATAAAATATGGGAAATTCCCCACAACATTATCATTAGTAATAGTATAGTAGTGTGCAAAATAGAAAAATTTCTAATTTATAATGCAACATGGGGAGTTGACATAAAATCTCTTTAGAATACAAATGCATGAATATATGGATGGATAGACAAAGTTATAAACCAAATTTAGCAGAATGTTAGTAATCAGTGAAATATGAGTAAATAAGTTATGAAATTTAAAAAATTCTGAAGTAAGTAAATTTACCTTCATATCTGGTAGTATAAGTATATTTATGTGGTAGAGAATTAAGTTCATTTAATGTAGCAATGTGATATAGTTTTAAATTTGTTTTATGGTAGCAATTCACTTATTAGGTCACCGATGAAAATTTATCCTAAGAAAACTAATTGATGTAAATATAACCCTGTGAATGCACAAATATGTACCTTCCAGTATTCAGCTAAGGCGTTTGAAATTTAACTTTTTTTCTTCTTTCTCAAGGACCATTTTTCCCCATTTTATCGATATGTAAAAGTGCAAAATTCAAGGTTTACATTGAAGTTTTGCATTAAGTGCCCCTACGTATCCTCTCAAAGTGAAAAGGGCTTTCCCACTCTCCTTTTGTCCCTCCCCTTACCCACCCTCCTAACCTCCCCGCCCTACCCTCCTGGTTCACTTTGTTTTTCTTTTTAAGTTCCATAAGAGTTGTGATCTGGACTCTCATATCAGAGAGACTGTTCAATGTTTCACCTTCTGCTTCTGACTCACTTCACTAAGCATGATGTTCTCAAGCTTCTTCCATTTGCCCACAAAAGCCTCCACGCTATTGGACTTTATAGATGCATAGTATTCCATAGTGTATAAATATCACAGTTGGTGTATCCACTGATGGCTATTCTGGTGAATTCCATATTTTAGCTATTGTTACGTTGTGCTGCTATGAACATGGGTACACATATATCTCTGTTATGTGTTGTTTTGGCCCCTTTTGGATATATTCCCAGGAGAGGTGTCACTGGATTGAAGGGGATATTTATTTCTAGTCTTTTGAAAGCTCTCCATACTGCTGTCCAGAGTGGTTGTATGAATTTAAATTCCCACCAGCAGTGCATGAGGGTTCCTTTCTTCCCAGATCCTCACCAGCACTGATTACTATTTGACTTGTTGATACAGGCCATTCTCTCTGGAGTGAGATGGTATCTTAGCACTGTTTTGATTTGCATCTCTCTTATGGCTAGAGATGTTGAGCATCTTTCCATGTATCTTTTGGCCACTCATACTTCTTCGTGAGTGAACTGCCTCTTTATTTCATTTGCCCACTTTTCAATAGCATCCTTTATTTTGATTGGCTTACATTTCTTCATCTTCCTGTATATTCTAGTTATGAGCTTCCTATCTGAATTGTTGGTTGTGAATATTTTCTCACAGTCTGATGGTTCTCTTTTTAAATTGTTGATAGTTTCCTTCACTGTGCTGAAGATTTTTGACAAGATCCTGTTTGTTAATAATGCGGATAATTTCTTTAGCTCTTCCTGTCTTATCAAGGAAGTCTTTGCCTAACCCTATGTCTTTTAGATATTTGCCTAATTTGTCTTCTAGGAGGTTCAGTGTTTCACTTTGAATGTCTAGGTCTTTGATCCACTTTGATTCGATTTTGGCGCATGGTGATAGGTGTGTGACTAGATTCATTCTTTTGTATGTGGATGTCCAGTTTTCCCAGCACCATTTGTTGAACAGGCTGTCCTCTTTCCAGTGTATGCATTTGGTCCCTTTGTCAAAGATTAAGTAATTGAGGGTATTTGGGTTTGTCTCTGCTTCTTAAAAATTTTGGTCCACTGTTCTGTCTATTTTTGTGCCAGTACCAATTATTGCTTTATAGTACAGCCTCATGTCTGGAACTGTAATGCCTCCGGCCTTGGACTTGTTGCTCAGGATTGCTTTGGCTGTCCTTGGTCTTTTTTGGTTCCATATTAATTTAAGAATTGTTGTCTGAAGTTCATTGAAGAAACCTGTAGGTATTTTGAAAGAAATTGCTTTGAATCTATACATCAGTTTAGGTAGTATAGTCATTTTGACTATATTTGTTTTGCCTATCCAAAAGCAGGGGATGCCATTCCATTTTCTAATGTCTCCTCTAATTTCTTCAATGTAATGTAGTTTTCTTTATATAAGTCCTTTACTTTCCTGGTTAGGTAGAGCTCTTATTACTGCTTTAGTTTCTGTGTGCTTGATGGGGTTGTTCAAGCTTTTCATGTCTTCCTCATTTAATTTTGGTATTTTGTATGTATCTAGGAAGTCGTCCATTTCTTCCCAGTTCTCCAACTTGTTAGAATATAGGTGTTCAAAGTAATTTCTAATAATATTCTTGATTTCTGCAGAGTCTGTTTTAACTTTACCTTTTTCATTTCTAAGTGTGCTAATCTGTACCTTTTCGTTCCTTTTCTAGATGAGGTTTGCAAAAGGTTTGTTGATTTTATTAAATCTTTCGAAGAACCAGCTCTTTGACTCATTAATATTTTTTATTGCCTTTTTGATTTTAATCTCATTTATTTCAGATCTTATCTTTGTAATTTCTTCTCTTCTACTGCCTTTTGGGTTAAGTTGTTCTTATTTCTCTAGGTCCTTGAGGTGCATTATTAGGGAATTTATTTGTGACTGTTCTTTTGATGTGTGTGTTTATGGCTACAAATTTTCCTTTAAGGACTGCTTTCATTGTGTCCTACAGATTTTGAAATGATGTATTTCCATCATCATTTAACTCTATGAAGTTTTTGATTTCTTCTCTGATTTCTTCCATAATCCATTGTTTGGTCAGTAGTATGTTGTTAAGTCTCCATGTACTTGTGCATTTTCTTCTATTTCTGTTGCTGTTAAGTTCCAGTCTTATTCCACTATGATCTGAGAGTATGCAGGGAACTATTTCTACCCCTTTGTACTTTTATAAGCATGATTTACGTCCTAGGACGTGGTCTATTTTAGAAAATGTTCCGTGTGCTGCCGAGAAGAACGTGTAGTCGGCTGACGTTTGATGGAAAGCCCTCTAAACGTCTATTACGTCCAAGTTTTCCATAGTGTCTTTCAACAGTTGTATATCTTTGTGGATTTTTTGTCTGGTTGATCTACTCATTTGTGATAGTGGGGTATTAAAGTCCCCTTGTGTAATTGTATTGTGGCCTATGTGTCCATTCATATCTAGTAATTTTTGGTTTACATAATTCTGGTGCTCTATAGTTGTTGCATCTATATTGATAATTGTGATTTCTTCCTGTTCTAGTGTTCCTTTAACCAGTATGTAGCACAGCCATCTTTGTCTCTCTTCACCTGTTTTTTTTTTTTTTAATCTGATGGGTCTGAGATCAATATCAATATTTTCTGGGACCTGTTTCATGAAATATTGAATTTCAACCTTTTATTTTCAGTCTATGAGTTTCCTTGTGGGTGAAGTGTCTCTCTTGTAGACAGCAAATTTTGGGTTTCTGTTTTTTGATCCAGTCAGCTAGTCTATGTCTTTTGATAGGTAAGTTGAGGCCATTCACATTTAGGGTAATTATTGAGGTATGTTTGGTATGTCAAGGACTGTTTTTATAAAAGAAAAAAATACAAAAACTGATCTTCAAATTTATATGGAACTGAAAGTGATCCCTGTGAGCCAAAGCAACACAATGAAGGTAGAAAATAATGTGGAGAAGTTATTCTCCCCAACTTCCCAACTTACTATAGTGATAGTAGAATCCTACAGAGACATAAACAATGCTACACTTGCACAATGGCAAAAACTGTGCATATTAATAAATGCATATGTGTATGGATAGTTCATTCTTGGCAAGGATTCCAAGAGCATTCAATGGAAAAAAATCTCTCCAACACATCATGCTGTGACAACAGAATGTCCACATGTAAAAGAAGAAGTTTGGATTTCTACCTTGTTACAGTATAGAAAACTAAATGAAATTTAATAAACAACCTGCTACAAATGCCGAGCTAATAAAATACCCGGAAAAAAAAACATATAGGTACGACTTTATACCCTTGGGTTTGGCACTGTTTTCTTAGCTAGTACCTAAAGCATTAGCAGCAACAATAATAACAACAAGGAGAAAAGTCAGATCTCGTTACAGTTAGAAATGTTTATACCTTAGAGGATTAACAAGAAATTGAAAATCTAGTCTACTGAATGGGAGGAAATAACTTATCTGGTAAGGGCTAACATCCAGGAAATGCGGTAACTGGAATTTTCATACATTCTGGTGGGAATAGAAAGTGCGTTAGCGGCTATTTGGCAATTCCTCAAAAGTTACACATAGAATTACCACAGGATATAGTAGTTCTACATTTTGGTATATACCACAAACAATTTTAAATTGATATCCAAATGAATACTTGTGCATAAATGCTTCCAGAATCAATTTTTATAATAATCAAAACATAGAAACAGTCTAAATGTTGTTCATTTAATGAGTGGATGAACAAAAGTGCATTATTCAGCTATGAAAAGGAATGAAATATCCAGAGGTATTCTGTACTACTACATTAATTGCTGAATTATGCAAGTCCCACTGCCAGGATGAGGCAGGTCTTGTCACCTGGAACAGTAGACCCAGGACAATAGGACGCAAGAGCTTGGAAGAAGAAATCTCTCACGATTAGCACAGGAGGTAGAGACAGTCTATCAACACTATCTCAGCCACAATAGATAATGTGATAACGATAGAACCATGGGAAAAAGAGGTGGTACATCACCTGCAACAAATCTTGACACTCCAGAAGCTGATACCATGGGTTTTGAAGGAACAAAACACTCAGGAATTAAAATAAAACAGTACCCCAGTGGGCAAAAAGCTCAGGGAAGACATACAAGAGATACACACGGAGTTCAAAACGGAAACAGCCAAAAAACAAAAGCCTTAATAATGAAAATTACAAGGATTATAAAAAAGAATAAAGTAAAGAAAGAAAGAAGGCAATGCAAAAAAAATGAAAGAAGAATTCAGTAGAGATATTGAAAAATTGAAAGCTGAAATCCAGGATATGAAAAGCTCAGATAAAAAAAGGGAAACCAGCTTGAATACATAAGATAGATTATCAGATCTTGAAGAAAGGTGGATAATGTGCATCCTAAGGACAGTGAGGAGAGAGAAATAAAAAGGCAGGAAAGAGTCCAGTTCCAAAATCTGATGGAGTGCTCAAAGAGAAACAGCCTCAAAATTATGGGAGCACAAGAGAGTATTGAGGACAAGAGATAGACAAGAAGGACAGAATAAAAGGTGTAAAGAATACGTTTAATGAAATTATAAAAGAAAATTTACCAAATCTAAAAAAGAGTTGAACCTTGAGCTTCTGAAGGCGTATGGATCTCCAAGTAATCAGAAGAAAGCCTGCCCCCAGGGCACATCATAATTAAAATTCTAGATACTCAACACAAAGGGAATATTAAAAGATGTAAGAGGAAAACAGAAAGTAACATATAAAGACAAACCCACCAGGATGATTACAGACTTCTCAACTCAGACTCCGAAAACCAGGAGATCATGGGGCAACATTATCCCAGCGCCAATAGA
This sequence comes from Ctenodactylus gundi, assembly GCA_004027205.1. Taxonomy (NCBI): domain Eukaryota; kingdom Metazoa; phylum Chordata; class Mammalia; order Rodentia; family Ctenodactylidae; genus Ctenodactylus; species Ctenodactylus gundi. The sequence continues at coordinate 88,816 of PVKB01005146.1, read as the reverse complement.
GCATATATGCTAACCAAGACTGCTGTATCCGGCAAAACTATCCTTCAAAATAGAGGAAGCAGCTAAAACTTTTCCTGACAAGGAAAACCTAAAGAAATTGATGACCACCGGACAGGCATTGCAAAAAATATTTCAGAGAATTCTCAACAGAGATGGGAAGACCAACAACATCAAAGACACCAGGCAAAAGAAAGCAATGGGAAGACAAGATTGAAATAACAAGACTGCAAATCAATCAATCAATAATGAGTCATCATAGTGCTCACAGGACACTGCAAATATACCACTACAATAACGTTGAATATAAATGAATCTTAACTCACCTATCACAAGATACAGACTAGCTGATTGGATCAGAAAACAGAAGCCCAAATTTGTTGCCTGGAAGAAATATACTATTGCCATAAAGGAACACATAGACTAAAAATAAAAGGAAGGACATCAATATTCCAAGCAACTAGACCCAGGAAATAAGCAGAGACAGCTATGCTAGTCCCAGACACAACAGATTTCAAGCCAAAACAGATCAGGAGAGACAAAGACAGGCTCTGTGCATTAGTAAAGGGAACAATTCCAAAGGAATAAATTACAATTATAAATATATAAACACCAAGCCACAGAATGTGCAATTATTTTAAAGCAAAAAATCTCTAGACACAAAAGGCCATGCAAGCCCAATGTAGTTATAGTAGGGGACTTCAATACTCCACTATCACAGATGGACAGGTCAAATAGACAGAAAATCAACAAAGAAATATTGCAATTAGCCCACTCTGTAGAAAAACTTGTACTTACCAGATATCTACAGTGCCCCAACCAATATCAACAGAATAGATATTTTTTTCCTCAGTGGCACATGAGATAGTTTCCAAACTAGATCATATTATCACCAGAATGTGTCTTTAAATAAGTACAAAAAAATTGAAGTGATTCCTTGCTTACCTTCATATCATACTGGAATAAAACTGGAAATCAACAGCAAAAGAATCTACAGATAGCATTCCAATAACTTACTGTTGTACAAATAATTGGTCATGAAAGAAGTCAGAGAAGAAATAAAAAAACTTACTACAGCTACATGGTGAAGGAAGCACACATCATACCAGAATGTAGGGGACACAATGAAAGCAGTCCTAAAGGAGAAATTCATAGTTACACCTGGACTGCACACATAGGAAAAACAAAACAAACAAACACACCAAAACAAAACAAAAAACAGAGCAATCCCACATAAACATTTTGAGGTCCTAGAGAATCAAGAAAAATCTAAGTCAAAAAGTAGTACAAAAATTATAAAGATTAGAGCAAAAATTAATGAAATTGAAGCTAAGAAAAAAAAGTACAAATAAAACAAACAACCCAACAAAGTACTGGTTCCTGAAAAGAATAAATAAAGTCGATAAACTTCTAACTAAACTAACCAAAAGCAGCAGCAGCAGCAGCAGCAGCAGCAGAAGAAGAAGAAGAAGAAGAAGAAAACAGATCAATACCATTAGAAATGAAAAGGTTGAAATTCCAGCAGACACTGCTGAAATTATAAGTATCTATTTTGAAAACTTATACTCCAACAAATTGGGGAACTTAGTGAAAATAAATAAATTTCTAGAAACATACAGAATACCAAAATTGAGCCAAGAAAACATAAGTATCCTGAATAGACTAATCACAAACATGGAAATTTAGGCAGTAATAAAGTTTCTACCTACAAAGAAAAGTCCAGAATTGGATGGCTTTACAGCAGAATTTCACCAGAACTTCAGACAAAAATTAACACCATTGCTTTTCAAATTGTGTCATGAAATTGAAAGAGAAGGAACATTGCCCCAATCATTTTTGGAAGCTGGCATTTCCCTGATATTAAAGTCAGACAAAGACTTAACTTGCAAAAAAATAACTATAGACCAATCGTCTTAATAAATGTAGATGGAAAATTTTTCAATAAGATATTGGCAAATAGGACCTAGCAAATTATTAACCAGATCATATTCTATGATTAAACTGGCTTCATTCCTGGGATGCAAGGTTGGTTTAATATATGTAAATTAATTAATGTAAGACATCACATTAATAAAAGCAAGAAAAAAGCATATGATCATCTCAATTCATGCAGAATAGACCTTCAATAAAATCCAACATTCATTCATGACAAAAACCTTCAAAATAGATATCGGAGGACTTTACATCAAAATGATAGAAGCCATCTATATCAAACCTATCAAAATATCATAGTAAATGTGGAGAAATTGAAAACATTTCCCCTTAAATCAGAAATATAACAAGGTACTCCTCTCTCACCATTCCTATTCAACAGAATTCTCAACACTCTAGCCAGAGCAACTAAGCAAGAGAAAGAAATGAAGGAAAAATATCCAAAAGGAAGAAGTCAAACTACCCTTATTGGCAGATGACGTAATTATATAAAAAGAAGACCCCCCCAAAAAAAAACCTCTACCACAACACTCTTATAACTAATTAACAAATTCAGTCAAATTTCAGAAAATTGACACAAAAATCAATAGTATTTCTGTACAGTAATGATGAAGTTACTGAAAGAACTGGGAATAATCCCATTCACAGTAGCCCCTCAAAAATCAAATACCTAAGAGTAAATCTAACTAAGGAAGTGAAGAACTTCTACAAAGAAAACTATATTGTGCTGATAATGGAAACTGAAGATGACATTAGAAAATGGAAAGACATCCTCTCTTCCTAGATAGGCAGAATTAACATTGGTAAAATGACTATACTGCCAAAACTGATTGCCTTGGTTGTTGGGGTCTTCAGGGCTGGAGAGAGCCTCAGCATCGCCGACCTTGGCCAAGTTCCTTTGTTCCCAGGAACAAATGTTACTGGTTGTAATTAAGCCAGGTGTTGTTTTGCTTAAACCCCGGGAATCACATCCTCTCTCCTATTCTCATTTCCTCCCGCTGGGAGACCCTTCATTGGTTGAGGCCTTGCTGATTGGCCCAAGATAGTTTCCTCAGTCTATTTAAGCCCTTGTACTTCCCTAAATAAACTTGAGACGGCGTTCGCTGAAACGACTCCCAGAGTGTGTTATTCTGCCGTCCGACCCCTCCTTGGCTGTTCTGGGGATCCCTTTGGGTTGGAGACCCCTACGTATTTATTTGCTGGGACAAAACACTTTGGAAAACTGAAGCAGTAGGATTGCATATTCAAGCCCGGCCTGGTCAATATAGTGAGACTCCATTTCAAAATCAAAGGTTTAAAAAAATGGGCTGGAGATGTAGCTTAATGCTAATGCTTTGTGTTATGTCCTCAGTAAATGTAAAACAACAACAACAACAACAAGAACAAAAGTACCAATAGTAACTGTGGTCTAGAATGATATCTCAAACAAGCTCCACTATGAAAACAGATAATGCTTCAGGTGTTCTAAATAGAATGAGGTATAATAAATGGAATAGGATGCTTTAAAAATTGCTGTCTTGTGTAGTTGGTTTATAGGTCTTATTATCTTAGCTCAAGTACCAAGTTTGGAAAATTACTGAGGCTGTAATTACTGACACATTTTATTTTTGTAACCACTGCAACAGCCTTCTCAAGCATAAAGTTGTTGGATTAGCATTGAAACATTGTGGTCAACTACAAGTAAGATTTCTTGCTTGTCCCAAACTCTAGAGCATAAACCTGGAATTCTTTACATTTCAACCTGTTAATTGATGTCATAGTGCACCACATCAGAGGAATCTGAATCACACCCAGATTCCAAGCTAAAGAGAAATCTTGAAGGTGGAGATTTTTCCCACTTTCTATCTAACCTCTTCAAGTTAAAAAATAAATAAATAAAAACATAGAATGGTCTCTCTGATATGAGAAACCCAGATCACAACTATCTAATGGAACTTAAAGTGAAAAACAAAATGAACCACGGGGGTAGGAGCGAGAGGTATGGAGGGGTGCGGAGGGGGAGGGACAAAAGGACAGTGGGAAAGTACTTGTCACCTTGACAAGATACATATGTGCACAAAATGCTCAACTTCATTGTAAACCTTAAATTTTGTGCTTATACCTATCAATAAAATGGAAAAAAACCCTGAAACCGATTCAAGTAACTACTGTGTAAACAAAGTCACTTAGGCGATGGTCTGCATAAATAATTATAAGAAAAAATAAATACCCCCAAATTACCTAGCAAATTCAACATAGCTGAAAGCTTGTCATATTCACTAATTTGCAAATGATTACAATTTACCTAACTCCTAAATCTACCATGCTTGCCTCTTTATTCAGAGTAAAGAGCTGACACTGAAATAGTTTTAATAAGTACATCAAAATGGTCAACAATTTTGAGATAATAAATTCAAGCAATGCATATGCTAAACCTACAGAAAACAAACAACTCTAAAAATCTGATCCTTATTTGTGAGAACTAACCTTACTTCAGAGAGCCAGAATAAACCAAATACAAGCAAATTCACATTAATTTAGTATGTACAGAACAACACAAACCATTTTATACATAATGATAATTTTCAGGTTTTATCACTCCCTTTAACATTCTCTACTGCCTCTATTTGAACACATATTTGAGTAACTCAAATAATTCTCACATCATGTTCCTTGATTAAGGTTGGGTATCTATAGACAAACTATTTATTTGCTAATAATTTCTTACTCTCTTACTTTTTCTCATATTACATAGTGAGAAGAAAGTGGAGATCTTTATTTTATTGATAGTCTAGCATGCTAAGTTTTACACAGAGCAAAAAAAAAATGCTTCTGTTTTCACCATGCAAATCATTTTTCTATTTCCCTGTGTTCCCACATAACTAAGTCATGATAGATAGTGGCCATCTGCATTCCTGATATTTTGACCTCTTTTAGGATTTTCCTTCTTTGTAGGATTGACTTGAAATGTTTACTCACTCACTCCTTCTCACAGCAATGCAAAAACTATTCTCAACCGTGGATACTTCCTGCTCTCATAAAATCTATTGGTCCTCCTAAAATGAGAGGAATTAATCTTACTAATTATAAATTATAGTGACTTCATGTGTTATCCTTCCTAGCATTTGCATCTTGAGTTCAGCCCAGAAGTACTCAAATGTAGATTAGAATTTTTGAGAAAGACAACTCAACATCCCAATGTCACACAATTAAATTGCTTAAATCACAGCTTCCTACATGAACAATAGATCTGTGGAGGGATATGCATGATGATCCCAATTCATATCGGGGGTGAAATCCTGCTCAACACAGAGATTTATATTGGTCTTAATCAGATTATGCTTATATAAAAGATATTGAAATTACTCCCATTTTAAGATGCAATTGTGCAAATAGTATACCTTCACTATAAGTTAATCACATCTTAAGAATTTTCAAAATAAAGCAATTTAGCCTATAAACCAATAGGATAAAGTATGGTTCTTTCAATTAACATGAAATCTATACTAAAATATCTCTCACAAGATTCTTCTCAATAGAGTTTGTCCCTAAGAAAAACAAATTTACTTAACTATCACTATAAGAATTTTACACCATTGTTAAGCATTAGTAACATATAATTTTGTTTTTTTTAAATTGGACAATTTAATATTATTTTCCAAAAAATTATTTTACCAACAAAATATTCAAAAATTCGAAGTTGGTATCACCTAGAAATGTCTTGATGCCTGCATTTCATCACTGGATAAAGTAAATGCTTAATTTTAGACCTTCTGTTAAGAAGAAGGATGTGCCACAAGAATGTGCCTACACTTTGAACAGATTCCTTATCATGACCGATAAATCATTAGAAAAATGACCCCCAAAGATAAACTTTCAGATTCAAACAACTATCAATGAATTAGCACACCAATCAATACCAAAAATACAAAATATAAAATAGAATAAAATGCATCATTTATTTAAATAAAAGAGTCTGTGCTAATTAAGTGTACTCTTTTGGACCACAGCAGAACTTTGACCTTATGTATAAGATTTTGTATACAAGATTTTTTTTAAGTGTGGAATTCAGGGTTCAGAATATCTTCAGAGGTAGGGTTGGATTAGTATTAACCATTAGGCATGCATGAACTGGGCATGGTGGCTCAGGCCTACAAGCCCAGTACTCTGGGTTATGTAGACAGTAGGGTTGCAAGTTTGAACCCAACCTGGGCAACTAAGAGACTTAGCAAGACTCTTTCAAAAAAAAATAAATAAATAAAAAAAAAGAGGCTCAGTGCGAAGACTCTGGGCTCAATCTTCAGTATTATGAAAAAAGAAGCATGAATGATAAACTGAGACTTCTGTTCACTGGCAATATTTCAGAGCAGATGAGTCTACTCCTGATTGCCTGCCTTTAGAAGCAAGAAGCTGACATCAATTTGTTGGCTTCCAAATGTGTATTCATTGAATTATTTCTGTTGATTACATGGTGATATAGCTACAGAACTACAAGATTTTCTTCTATGAATAAAAAATACTTTTTCTATAGCATAGTTATACTTACTATACAGGAAACAAAAATCTATTTTTAGTGTATTTTGTACTACAAGTACTGAAAAAATACTTAACTCTAGCTAACTGGATGATATAATAGAGAAAACTTTTGATTCACATTTACAAAAGGCATAGTAAAATGGCCAACATCTAGGACTGAGCTAACCCAGTATCTCTGAGTCTCTTTACCTAAATTTTGTAATTATTCTCTGTACATATTTTTGGCTTTACACTCAGATTTTAGACAATAAATTCTAGCCATGTTAAAAATATCTATGAAAAGGCATCTAAAGGAAATGAGAATTAGCTATATGACTTAAGAAAGTATTTTCAAACAAAATTTCTTCATTTATTATTGTCTGAATTGGGCTACATCTACATATTTGTGTCAGTCATTGGGAAAAGAGATGAATTATTTCTAGACTAACCAGCCTTACTCTCAGATGTGCAAATGACCTCAGGGGCAAGGGCAGGAATGATGTGTGAATTAAAAATCACAGATTTACAAGCATAAGACAGGAGAAAATAAGTGTTGAGAAGAAACAAAAGTATTTGCTGTATAAAAAAATAAGAAACTGTGAGATCTAATATCTGCATCATAATATAACATTTACCAGATTTTATTTAATGCCAAAAGCAACTATCAGTAGTAGTCTTTGGAGAAATTACCTGATTATTTCTATCTCGTCTTTTTTTGTTAATCTCCTTTAAACCTATCCTTCCACCATCTTCCTTTTCCAATCCTAATAGGAATCTATATTTCTTTCCTGAATACAAAATCACTCTACTCTTGTTTGAGCCAGATAATCTTAGAGGTGGGAGGCAGTCTGTAATGATCTTACTCTATTATCTTGGAAGATCTATTGAGTCTTTTAAGACCTTTTTTTAGCCATTGCAAGCAGAATCGTGTGCCCCTCCCCCACCCCATTACGTTGGTTCTTCAGCACCTTGTGTAGCATGTATTTCTGTGGTAACATTTACAAGGCTGGTTTGTACTTCTCCATTTTTGTATCTATTAGTCTTGCTCCAGTGTGAGGTCTGAGGACTCATTGGCCCTTTATGTATTTCTGTGGCAATGTTGAGAAGTTTGCTTTACAGTTACCTGTTTGTGAGTCTGGTTTTCCTTTTCCAACGTGAATATGGAGGGGAGCAGCAAGGCAGCAGAGAGTCAGGGGCGTTCTTGCAATCATCTTTGCACTTCCAGTATCCAACAGTTAATTAGAACTTTCCAATAATTGCTGAAATGAGCCAGTTCTCTTAATTGTACAAATTCAAATCTAATCTCTTTCTATATTTGTCATTTCTTTAGCTTTCAAATTCCAAAATGAGATTGATATTAAAAGTGCATGATAAGTGGTATATTCCAAGTTGTTACTATTGGAATGAAATGCCTAAGAAACTTTTGGAAAAGATATACACACACAGACATATTATTATATTATTAGTAGTATTAATTGGCTTAACAGATTTTTTTCGTTCACCCTTTCTCAAGCACAACACATAGAGCATATTGTAGTCTGGAAATACGATCTTTTTATCATTTGCCTATTCTCCTAGAAAAACCAACCACACACAAATATTTCCATAAAAGCATGAATCTTTCCACTAACAGATGGACCTTCTCCTAAGATGTAGACTTTCAAGGCCAAAGATACGAAGGCCAAGTGGACCATGGGGGACATCGAATTTTCCAGCCAGATGGCCACATTCCTGCATCCTTGCATTTAGATGGATGATTTCCCATGGGGCCTGGGACAGATTGGGCCCAGCGCTGGCGCAGGTTTGGGTTGGAGGAATAATCTCCTGGAAACCTCAATTAGTGTTTGGTGTATGAACATTAAACAATGCTGAGCCTGGAAACAATACATCACCCAGCATGTCCCAGGAAATAAGCATAAGTCTGGCTTCAGGCCAGGGAAAGGTGCCAAATCGCTCATCAAAGGTGATTGTTAGTGGAGAAATGGCAGCAGGTTTGAGGACAGCGGGTATGACCTGAAGAGATAATAATATTAATTACATTTTGAACATGAGAGGAGAACATAAAGGAAGTAGTATTTATTTGCATATCTAATAACAGATTTTACTTCCCCTACACAACACTCTGGACAGTCTAAATGTAATGTTTTATATTAAAAATATTCTCAAGGCACTATTAATTGAATTGTTGTATCAGACACATTTGTAAAGTTTTAGATGTGTGTTGACCCATGTAGTCTTCACAAGCAACCTTTGGAATAAGTAGAATTATTATCATCATTTTACAATGGAGAAAATGGAAATAGGAGAGGTTAGGGAACCTGCCCTGGATCGCGAGGCAAACTATGATGGAACTAGAAGCCATCAAAGTTAATCTGGTTCTAAAGTTTGCCATCTGAAACATAGTGCTGTGCCGTCTCTATGTTCCTGTCACTATAATTAAGAGTTAAGACAGGATGAAATTCATTGGGATGGACAACCTAATGAAACAAAAGAGAATTTAGAAACTGACACTGTTACATACAGAATCTTGCCATGTGACAGAAGGTAGAAAATGCAAAGTGTGGGAAGAGCATGGATGATATCTAATTTTAGCTTTTAATAAAGAAAAATCCAAATGTTGGTACGTGTCTCACATTATACTTTTAATTTAATCAATGTGAACTGGGCCTGGTGGCACAGGTCTGTAAGCTCAGCAGTGTGGGAGGTTGAAGCCAGAAGACCACAAGCTCATGTTTATCCTTGGAAATTTAGTGATGTAATGAGACCTTGTCTCAAAATCAAAAATTAAAAATGGACTTGGATGTAGCTTGACACAAAGGTCTTTGGCTTGATTCCCTGTACACTCCCTAAAAAAAAGACATAAAATAGAAAAAAACCTCATTGATGTAGATTCAAGAGTTAAATTTGAAGCACAAACTTTCTTTTCCTCACCATTTTTCTTAATAAATATATGCAATACATAATGTTTACAATGAACTTGAGTATTTTGTGCACATATATATCACATCAACTTTACAATCCCTTCCCATTTTTGGCCTTCTGACACCCTCCTCACCCCCTTTAAATCCCACTAGAAATATATATTTATTGCTCTTGGGGAGCACCACAGTTTTTAAAAATATGATATACAGAAAATTATCAATAAATTTCATAATATTGTAGCTTAAACTTTAATTTATTAAGACAAATATCTTAATCAGAATACAGAAACACCAAGAAAACATTTGCCACTAATAAAATAAAAATTGTATTTAGATTACAAAAAAATCTATGAAAAGTAAATGAATAGACAAAAAGATATTGAAAAATTTTAAAAAATGTTAATGCCCACATGAAGCAATTCTCAAACTCATTATTAATGAGTAAAATTACAGATAAACCATAGATGTTTTCATTCCATATTCATCACTTTAGAAGAAGTTAAAATGAATGCTCATGCAAGAGATGTAATGCTGTGCAACAGGAGACATTATAGCCTGCTGTTGAGCTAGAAGTATGCATTGGACCAACCATTCTGAAAATAATTTGTCACTTCTCAGTAAATGTGAAAATATCCACATTTGAATTTTGAAAAGTCGTATTACTTAATATCATCTGAATATCATTTTCCTCACTATAAATGCTACCCAACTCACATGGGTAATTAGGATTCATTAAGTTTTGTGTGTAAAGTACCCAGGTGGGACTTTCACCTGAAATCATCACAGAGCACACTGTGTGCTTTTTGTAAGATCTTAGATTGTATGTGCATGCACATATTAACGGCCACTTAGTCGCAGCATTTTAAGTATACTTCTTTGTATATGCTTTCTATGTACCTCTCATCCAGGGATTTTTCTCAAGGTTAATGTGTCAGAATGAAACTTCATAATCTAACGTGTTGCCTGAGCAGGTGCAGCCTGTTAGAATTATATATGGGGTTCTTATTATTTATAAATGTAAAACTTTGTCTTTCATTATCCTAGATTTGGTTACTCCTTATTATTTTTGTAATAATGGGCCAAGTAATATTTTAGGAATATTGAAAGTAGGGAATGGATGCAAGGCAGGACTCTCAAAGAACTGAAGTTATTTTGTCTAAAAAATTCTTTATCCAGTCATCTGTACTCGGGAATATTGGTCTCTCCCAAGATTTGGATATTATAAATTGTGCTGGTATATATATATATATATATATATATATATATATGAATGAGTATTATTCTGTCATCAAGAATGACAAATGAGTCATTTGTAGAAAAGTGGATGCACCTTGAGACCATTATTTTCAGCGAAATGAATCAGACCTGGAAAGTTAAATACCACATGATATCTAATATGAGAAATCCAAACCTTAAAAATGTGAGATATTTGGAAGAAAGTAAGAAGATAAACTTTGTGGAGAGGGAAAGAGAAAGAAGTGGGAAAGAATAGAAAGGTGAAAGAGAGGTGATATGTAAATAAAAAGCCATCTTGGATAGAAGAGTAAATCAAAAATATCCAGTTACTGCAGAGCAGACTGAGTCATATGAAATCAGTTTGGAGAAAGAGGAAGGGATTATCTCATGCTATGTAAGTTTTATTTGTTTGTGTGGGTGTAAATCTACTAGAGAACCTGTGGCCAGCAGAGGTTCAGTGAAATGTAATTTATATTTCACACATATTTGTCTGATTGTTCTATGAAGATTGAATTGAAGATAATCAGTAATAGAAACAGAGACACCAGACAAAAAAAGCATAGTGTTAATATGAAAAAAAAGATGCGGGTGCCAGGGACTAGTACCTAAATTCTAAAGTTGGAAAGAAGTGGGCATATTTGGGGTACGTATTGGAAGTAGTCATTACAGTACACTTAATCATCTGTATATTGAAAAGGCAATCAAGGAGTGTTTCAGGGGTAATGCTCATAATACTTAGATTTCAGTTGGAACGGTAGTGCTCTCTAATATGATTAGAAAGGCAGAGAGACTGGCAGAGAACATCAGAGCTTGTGTGTGAAAATGGACTTTTCCATTTTGGCATATTAAGCTTAAGGTAGAAATTATACATTGAATCGCATATGTTGTGAGGGCAGGTAGATACATGAATTTATATACAGTGACAACTAAAGGTAGAATTTATAAAATTAAAGTGGTCAAGTGACTTGGTTTATACTGGTATTTTAAATATGAATTACATTTAAAATAGTTAAGCCCAGTTATCTCATTAACTATCTCTAATGGACATTGAGAATGAAGTTAAGTGACAGGTGCAAAGCATTTTAGAAATTATGCAATGTAACCTAAGAGTATTACTTCTTGGGGGAAGGACAATGGATTTGGAGTTAAAAGACCAATATTTTGGTTCTGGATCTACTAATGGCTAATGTTAGCACATCTGGTAAACCACATAGTCCATTTCAGTTGCATTATCATTAGCTGTAAAATAATAAAATTAAAACCAGTAATCTCATTGTTCTCTTTCTTGTCTAATAGTGAAAAAGAAAAAAACAAAAAATGACCAATTGCACTTCACTCTAAACTGATGTTAGTTATTCCCATTCACTGGGAAAAGTAAAGCTTACAGTTACTTAGCTATAAATTACTTAAAATATAAATGTATTAATTTTTTATCTTAAAAATACTAATCTCTGAAATGAAACATCCTAAGACCATCTTAACTTTGAATCAGAGGAAGGACCTAAGAACCAGACAGAATTCTTCAGTGTCTATGAAAATTTGTTCAGAAAACAAACTTGCTTTTCTAATCTTGATTTAGAAAGAGTGATCTGAGGATGGGAAGAACTAATAGTAAACAGAAGAAAAAATCTCTCATTTTTAAATGATGGATAAACAAAAGCCTTCATTTCTATGAAGCCATTAGAGATGAAACAGATATTTTAGAAGGAATGGTAAATGCTCACTGCTTTCATATATTTCTGAGATCTTGACATTCATGTAATCTGTATGCAAATTCAGGATTGCCAAAGGGTACTCAGAGGATGGCTGAAAATGAGCTGGCGAATGGACCACAGTTTAGAGATCAAACAAAATATCACTAATCTTCAAGTCTTACATCCATGTATGAATAATACATTTCCAAAAATAATTTAGAGTCCAGAATCTCGACTTATGTAAGACCACATAAAAATGGCCTTTGATACTTCCAGCACCATGACCTGATATCTCACAGAGCAGCCTCAACTCTGTTTGTCCAATTATAAATGGTAGATTGACCTTTAAAATTTAAAATAAAAATAAGCTACCTTGTGATACTTGCCCTTGATTCTATTTTGTCCTTTAGATAAACAAACAGACACGTAAAAACGTCAGCTTTTTAGATTACCTGTGAATGTACTGGGTCTTCTCAAGCTTTCTATCCTCCTGCATATTCTTAGACCACTCTGATTCAATTTTCTGGGGGTGTTCTCACTGTAGAGTGTGCCCTTTCCTACATGACCTCATTTTATAATTTTACTTTCTAAATGTGGTAGCCAGAGTGGATGTCAATTATTTAGGTATGATAATTACAGGATTTAGTGGAAATCACCCCTTTTAGAATTGTCTAGTATGGGATTTGGAAAATTAAAAAGTTTCACATTTTTTTCTTTTAAATCAGCAACTCTGACATTATGGGTTGTACACTTTTGTCAATTATCAATTTTTTCCATTTTAAACTTAATAACCTTACTGTATGACATTTCCTCCAGCTTGTTCCTTTAAAATTCCTGGTTCATTTAATACCTTTGGTCACTAGAATGTAAGTCTATTTTTGCTATTTTTTGCATTAAGGAGAATATTAATGGCCATCACAATAATTATGTCAGTAAAATGACATTTCAGAGATTTTCGTCAAATATGATTGTGATATATTTAGTCTTTCATTCTAATCAAAGAAAAACAAGAGTTTAAGTTTAAGCCGTAATTCATGCAAGTAGCTAAGCCTTAGACCTAAGAATGTACCATTCTTACTTCTTTCATTCTATAATATCTATTCTGAAGTAAAGAACTAATGTCTCATTTCTAAAATGATAACATTTCTGTGCACTTCTTAATATTATTTATTAGTGCCAATTTTGACATAGGTGTCAGCTCTGCACTTTATTTGACCACTTCTTTGATCGTGTTACCTCACTGTCCTCAATGTCATACTACAATGTCTTCTGTTAAAATTTTGATGACTGTAATAACAGGGCAAAGCCAAGGAGAGAATCCCATGGCTTCTGAGATGCCAATCTCCTTCTTCAAGTCTAGCGCCTTGTCCAGCTTAATATTCTCCTTTCTCCACTGAGGTGGATAGTGTCTTTTTGCTTACTACACCCTCACCTTTGTTTTTTTCTCTGTTCTCTTTGTATTCTTGGTCAAATTCTGCTGCTGAACTCTATTGCTCATTGCTTTCTCATCCTCCGTGCTGTCTGGGTCTCAGAGCCTAAGATCCTTAGTGTTACGTTACTTTCCTCGGTGCAGGTTCTCTCCCTGGGCCCAGATAGCTTCATCCCTGGTTTCTGAGGTGCCACAGGGAGGCACCTACATAGCTCACCCTATGATTCAAGCTCTGGAGTGCTGCCCGCTCTTCTCTTCCCATTGTCACTCCTCTCTCTCACTTTCTCTTCTTTTTTTCTAATTCGTTCAACTTAGGCTGAAGGCCAACTCTGTCTTCCGCTGCTCCTCAATGTCCCTCGTATAGTTCATGCCTGATGTCATATTTTCTTCCCTGAAGCATAAAAATATAGACAGTATTTAATCATTTTTGTTATCAGTACTTATTTCTAAAGAGCCAGTCTTATTATTAACCTAATCTTCATAATGACATGATTACCATCATCAACCTGGTAGATGTCAAAGCATCAAAGAGCTTCAGTTTAGAGCTGTTAATTTACTGTGGCAATGACAAAATTAATGAATAAAAATCACAAATACCAAATCATTATTATCCCATCTTATTCAATGTCAAATGAGGTCTTTTTCAAACCAACAGTTCCATGTCCTTCATTGATTAACATCGTCTCTGAAGATGGTAATTTATTTGTAATTGACCAGCCATTAATTTACCATTTTTAAATGCCCTGATGTAAACCTGAATACTAAAAGAGGTTTCCATCAGCTGCATTCCTGTTGATGGCTCCTTACGGAAAGTTTTAAAATTACAGAAACTCTCATATTCAAGTTTAGTTGACCAAAGCAGTTTCAAATGGCCAATTTGTATTGTATGTGATTTTATCCCAATTAGAAAATGGATTTACATTAAAAAAGACTTCTTTTGGTCACATGCTTTGTTCATGTTTAGTTCTTATGACAATTCTGTTAATTTTATCTTCCTTATACAGACTGGCAGAACAGGGCTCAGAGAAATTAAATAGGATATAAGGAACCGATAGAGTCACAATGGTCCAACTTTTTTCTTTCTACATCTCATTGTCTACAAATAATTTGGAAAATTTCCTAACACTTTTCCTATATGTACTTAATAAAAGTTGCCTAACTCCCACACTTGTAGATTTTCTTGTATTATACACGACAATAAGGATAGTGACCTTCCCTTAGGACTGTCATTAGCTTCTTAATATAGTTTCTTACATATTGAAGATTAAATACATATTGTATGATAATAATTGATATGATACACCTAATTATTGCTTTAGATGAAACCATTAATAAGAATTCTAGACCAAATGATATTGTGATTTAAAAAGAAGACTTTATTGGGAATGTACTCAAGCAGAGAAAGAACCAGCAAATCTTAAAATTTCAATTCTGGCTGATGAAAATAACATGAATCTCATTACAACAGAGGAAAAATGGCAAGAGTAACCATCTCTTCAGGATCTTAAGAAGGTAGATTGTGTTGTTGACACATGGATTGTAATTGAGTCTTTCAGACTGTCCAGGTGAGAATGTCCAACGTGTATTTGTATATGAGGGTCTGGTGATCAAGAAAGTAGTGAGAGCCAATCAGCTGTGCCTGTGAGATTTCTGTGTACACCTCTTGAGAAAGGAAGTGGAACCAAGGAGATTGGTCAGAATGAGAATTTAAAGTGTGGCAATAAATGAAAGGAGAAAAAAATATAATGCCCCTAAAATAAGGACAAAAGTAAAAAACGTGTATCTCAACATAACAATTATATGGCATGTATCAAGTACATGGGGGCATACTAATTTAATTATATATCACTAATATATATATATATATATATATATATATATATATATATATATATGTATATACTAAGAAAAATGGGGGTAAAAAAGCTCATGAGCAAAGTTACTGACTATGTTTCAATTTATTATCTGAAATTCATTGACTATAGAGCTATCAAAGGGGAGTGTGTGTGTGTGTGTGTGTGTGTGTGTGTGTGTGTGTGTGTGTTTGCTGGGTGAGAAGTGCAGAGTTGACCAGTGTATAACTTAATCAAAGCATCAAAATAACCTTGGCCATCTACTTTCAATCTTACCCAAAAGCTCAGAAAGTGATAACTCTGATCACTTTATAGAAGGTATAAACACACTTCAGCCTTCTTTTCTTCCTGCCAATACCATCAAGAACAAGAAGGTGTAATTTCAAGAAAACTGGGATAATTTACATTGCTTTTCTATTCTTAAAAATGAGGTCACTGTAATGTCTTTCCATTTCTCTTCATTTTCTCCTTATTCTGATATTGCAGATTTCAAATAGAAAGTATAGAGGTGGAAGAATGAGGCAGGTGGTAGAGCTTTTCATCTGGGAATAGTCCCCTTAAATTATGTTACATTGTCATTTTGTATGCTGATCTTACATTTGTAGTGTTTGTGTAGTAACACTGCAACATTGTTAAGATAGCTAGTACATAAATAATCAGCAGATACCAAGTTGGATGTGTTAAAATCGTGCATGATATTGTTAATTGATTATATTAATTAAGAGTTTATCAATTATGGGGGAAAGAAAAGACACAAACGTAAAGCTGAAATGATAGATATTAGGAGTGTGGGATTTAAAGAGAAAAATGCTGCAAATCTAGCTGCCATCTTCCATCACTCTTTAATCATCCAATGAAGTAAATGAAGGGTATCATGCACCATCTTACATGTAAATTTTCTTTCTGCCCACAATCCACAGGCTGTTGATATATTAAGTAGAAGTTGAAAATGGAGTGTTCCTGTGGATTTTCAAATGTTACATGGGATTGGTGAGTATCTAACTGTTAATGTTTATTTTTTCAACAACCTCTGGAGCTCAGTTACCTCGTGGACTGGTTTCCATGTAAGAGTAACTAGTGGTTTTAGTAAAAAAAGAATTGGTAGCAGGACAGTCTATCATATATCTTTTTTCAACATCTGATGCTCAACTTTTGAGCCAGTTTTTTTTATTTTGTTTCATTATCACCTCACATTTGATATTATTTTTTTGGATTAGTTGAAACTATTTTGCAGCATCAAAAATCTCATGACTTGATGAAAAGTGGTTAATTGCTCTTGTGTCAGTGTTACATAGGATGACGAGAAGAATCTCCCAGCAACCGCTCTGCCTCGGAGAGAAGTAAGAACTTTGGTTCCATTTTTTCCAGTAATTCCGTTATGTGAAGCTCGCAGATAAGAAAAAGTGTGTACGTGGGACATTGTAATAGACAGTTTATGACCAATTTCCTTTGGGCTCCTGTGTAGACAAACAGGCTTTAAGGGGAAACAAGTGGGTTGGCTTTGTAAGGAAACCTTCACAAAAATACATACTGGTTGGAAAAGAGAGTTAGAGGTGAAGGTGGTGAGCAAAGGATTACAGTATTTAATGAAAATCTAGAGAACAGTCAATACGTTTGAGTAAATGAAAGAGAGAAGGTTAAGGGATAGGCCTAATACATGGCAAAACTCAGATTCAGACCTCGTGCCCCTTGATTTGCTGTCTGAGCTTGTTGCACGGTTCCTTGTGGCTTTAACTTTACTCTTCTACCGAGGCACGGGCGGAACAGATACTTGTACACTGGCTCAAGAGCTAAAATTCTGCACAATTTTGATGGCTCCTGACTGGCAGGTTCCCCGTCTGGCCATTTTACCATTGGCATTGTTCTTGCTTCTTGCTGAGGAAGTGCCATACCATTCTCTAGCTCAGTCAAGCGTTCTTCCACCCACCCTCAAGGATGGGAGGTGAGCCCATTTTCATGTCTCCTTTGAGACCAGAGCTCCCTCCCTGGCCTCAAGACGAAGTGACTGAGTTCTACCCCATTGTTCCCACAACCTACAACCCTTGTGCTTTAATTACTTCTACTTACTCTCACCGCGTGTGGTGATTCATTTGCTAAAGCGCACTGCACTAGATGCTGCCGCAGCAAATGCTTTCCTGAGAGTCAGATTAATGCTGGCCTTTGTGTCCTGCTTATCTCCAGCCTGTCTGCAGTAATATACTCAACTCAAACAAGCATATTTTTCACTCATAGCCTGCTCTTTATGAATCCCACTGACAGTTTCTTAATAAATAATGCATTTCTAAGTGTTCCTAAGCTTTTCTCCTTATTAATAATTCCAGGAGCTTTTCCACAGCTGAAGGGTTTTATTTGGTCACTAGCGAAGTTTATTCTTGCCTGTTTCTAACAGTTGGACAAGGAGAATGTTACGATAGTGTTTCATTCATAACAATAGTTCAATAATTATGAGCTAGCACATGTTGTACATTCAGACGGACAAAATAGGTGTGCTTGCTTTTTTGGTTTGTTAGTTTTCACACCTCTGGTTCTGTTACCACAGAAAAAAATAGAAAATCCCTGCTTGGCTTTTAGTGAGGGAAACTGTAAATGTTGATTTTCTGGGTATATTTTGCATGACGTTTGCAAAATGCATTCCAATTACCATGCATAAACATGGGCACTTTAGTTCGGAAGCTTGTAAGATACTTTATTTATTATTTATTTATTTATTTTTGAGACAGGGTCTTGCTCTGTAGCCCAGGCTGGTCCTGCATGCACTGGCATAGCCCAGGCTGTCCTTGGACTCAGGACAATCCTCCTGCCTCAGCCTCCCCGGGGCTTAGGTTACAGGCTGGGGACACCACTCCCAGCTTTTGGAGGTGCTGGGGAATCGAACTCAGGGGCTTGTGCTTGCAAAGCAATTGCTTTGACTGCTGTGCCATTCTTTCAGCCAGAAACTTTATTTACATACAATAGTATGAAATTTGTGACTAATATCTATACATATGTCTTAGTCATCAAAACAGTATTGATACACATAACACAGATTTTTTTGACTTCATTTTTTTTAAAAGGGAAAATACAGTTTCAGGAAAAAAGAGAGGAATCATACAATTACACATCCTCCCCAGTGCATATCGCTGTTCTTTCACTGATATTTATGTAGGGCATCTGTTCTGTTTTCCTTCCTGAGCCATTTCCTTAATAGCTTTATCTGTAGCTTCCTGTTCTGCAGTGAGAACCAGGACATGAACCACCTGTGTCTTCTTTTGTGGAATTCTCTTCATGTTTCTTTATTATTACTTTCTGCAAGTCTATTTTAAATTTGGCGGCTGGGACAAAATTTTAGCTTAGCAAAAAATATTTAATATGTGATTTATTAGCTGAAGGGGCACTCAACTATGTGTTCTGATTGATTCATTTGTTGATAGCTGTTTGCATTTTATATTTCACATGTGTGTTGCATATTTTTGTATGCTTGTCAGGAATTTTATTCTTTGGTGGAAACATTACAAGACAGAAATTATGTTTTTCGGTTCTTTTGTATCTAAACTGACAGCCAGATTATTCTACATGTAGTAGGTGTTAATAAATGATGATGTACTATAAAAAGAGAGAGAGGAAATTTCACCATGAAAAAAGAAGTTGTTGAAGGAAATTCCTCTTTCTATAAAAACTAAACAGGTCTTTAAATAATGATTCTAAGACAACGTATAATTAGCATCATGAGAGAGAGCCATTGTGCTGTTGTAAAACCAGATTAGTACTTACACTACAAACACTTGTTTTATGAAAAAGGGGTGTTAAAAAATATCTAAACACATTAGGATGCTAGGGAGTTTTGATTCAGAGACCAATTCTGACAATTCTCACAATCCTTCAGAGGCAGATGCCGCCAACCCCCTCCTTGTGTCCTCTAAACTTGTCCCTTCAGTGCACTCAAATCAACCTCCACCTGTCAACACCTGTATTTTCTACCTGAGTGCTTTCTTTTCTCTCATAGGAATCCCCAGCTCTGCATCTGTTAAGTGGAATAATTCCGAAGTGTTGGTGCCACACTGAGTCTGAGCCTGGCCTTGCGGACTTAACCTCCAGTCTCCCATGGTGATAGAAGGTTGCTCATTTACCCTTTATTACTTACCTTTCCTTTTCTGATTTTATGTGCCCTGTCTCAATTCCCCAGATTTATATCAGGATTTCCTTTTCTTTCTAGATAACACTTGAATCCTTGAATCTGTGGCTACTTTTGGGAGAATCCAAGCAAGAATGTTTATATATAATCTTAATTTCCACAGAAACTTATACTTTAATTATTTTAATTTGTTCATTTTTGAACTAGTTTATTTCATAAAAATCCATCATCGACATGGATACAGTTCTCCACGGAAGAACCCTACAGTCGCTTTGAGAGATAGGAATATACATCTTGCTGATGAAAGACTGCTGGACAAGCTCTGTTTGCAGTTACATTCAAAACAGTGTTCCATTGCAGAGATACTGAGAAAAATACATAAACCTCAAAATTGGAAGAAAGCACTCCCTTTCACATAAAAATACAGATTTTTCATCTCACTCTATGGATGTTAAGGTAATAAAAGCTCTCTCTCTCTCTGTCTCTTTCTCTATCTCTCTCCTTCCTTGCTTTCTTTATCTCTTTAGCCAAATTTGTGAGTTTTAGCCCAAATCTCTCTCTACCCAGCACTTTTTTCTCCATATATATGCAAGTCGCCTGTTCTAATATCTCACTTGTGCTGTTACAACTTGTTAATATGTCTACTCACCCAAATAGCTATTTCTGTTCTAACATTTATACTGCCCCAAAAGCAGTCTTTCCAAGGCACAAATTAGATAATTTTGTTCTCTTAAAATTAATCTTTTTGTATAATAAACTATATCTTAATTGATTTTTCTAGTACTACCTGAGATCTGCTGCTAGCCCATCTCCATATTCTTACTTCTATGAATTCTACTCACAAATTGTTTTTACACAAACAATAATGCTCTGTAGTCTGCTGCATGTTTCTTTTTTCTTTCTCTCTGTATCCTACTCACCTCTAGACTTTACCTTATCACAAACAAACATTATTCTTATCTTCTTGCTGTTTTCTCCTTCCTCCTTTTCTGTCTGCTAAGAAGCTATTTTGTGCAAACAACCATATATGTTTATATGTTAGATAATAACAACACAAATAATAATACAATGATCTATTATTTGTGTATTAACCTCATGGTATATGTGACATGTAGCACAAGTGACCAAGAGCACAAGTGAGTGAGAGTAGTGATTTTAATGGTAAGTGTGAATTGTAGTAGGACTAAGTGTACCTCATCTCAGTTAAGACCTTCATCACTCTCTTTTTGCTGTGACTCAGTACCCAACATCCATGATTTAAGGGAGGAAAGATATATTGAGCTTAATTTCAGATGGTCTCAGTCTATTCTTGCCGACTGTCAATGGTAGAAGCTCTTGGTGGAGGTGGAAGCCAACGCAGCTTCTCATGTCATGGCAGATGGAAACCAAGTCTGAGAGGAAGGGGTGGAGATGCCCTTCCAGGTACTGCCCCCTTGTTCCACCTCTTCTGGGTTAAGTTCCAGGCATCTGCCCTTGCCAGCAAGGCCCCACCTAGTACACAGCTTCACATGTGTCCCCCCACATCCAAAGCCCTGCAACTTTCTAGGGACACTCCAGATCCAGAAAACAACAAGCAGGATGTCAAGGAAAAAATAAAAAACTCTGGAAGTTTTAAGAATTTAATTTTTTAATCATTTATGCTTTCTACTTTTATTTTAAGTAGGTTGCAAAAGCGTGGAAGATAAATTCAAAGAGCACACATGAGGACAGTGTAAAGTTTAATATCCCTTTTACTTACGATTTTGTGCCATTTAGTTTTTCTAGAAAGTATCAGATTTTTGCAAGCCTTTCTAGATATTCTTCAGAATTATAAAATCTATATTTTTCCCATGAATGAAAGAATACTTAATGCCAGCATTGTGCAGAACAAAAATAGTGTAAGTCACATACACATTTTTGCATTTTATAAAAGTCACTTTATAAAGAGTAAATGTGAGAGAACAAAAAAAGAGAGAGAAAAAGGAAGTGGCTGTACAAGTAGAAGGGTTTCAGTTGCTCACCAGTCACTTGGCTCAATCGCTTTTCTCCTACTCCTGTGGTGTCACATGCTTGATCTAATTCATGTAACGGGACAGAGGTGACTGGCAGTCTTATTCCCAGGGCTCTGCTGGACATTAGACCCCAGAAGCTCTAGAAGAGATACAGGGAATACGTGACAGTTCCCTGGGCAGCTACCTCACTTGCCTTGTCTCTGATTTCTACCTCTCTGCTTTTGTTCTATCTCTTTCAGCCACAGAGAGCAGGGTTACTTCCCTTTCATTCTGTAGACCTTTGAACCTTAAGAAAGTCACTTTCCATGAAACAGAGTTTTATGAGCTTCTTGAAATTTTATACTCCTTTCACATTCAACCAGGAAACAGTGAATTTTTTTTTATGGTAACTGATGAGAAAGAAAGATTTTTGCCCAGAAGCATTTATCTTAAATAAAATTGTAAAATCTTATTAAAATATATTGACGTGTAGTAGCCAACAGCAGTAATACTAAAAATGTTATTAATAAAATGAATCACATTAACTAAGAGAATTTGGGCAGGTAAAATGCTGAGAAAAATGCCAGCATTTTGAAAGCTGAAAATTTGTGTATTGTGTTTTTTTCCTCTCTCTCTTTTACTGTTCTCTGGAAATAAATTGGCTTCCTGGCCAAAGCTTCTTTACTGCCCTTTCAAGCCAACACCATCCTAGAGCCTTTTGTCATTCTAGTATTTTTCTTTCAGAAGTAAGATTATGTAGAATACTGGGAATTCTGAGTGCACCATGTTTATGAGGAAGGATTATTCTCAAGGTAGACTGGCTGAAGTTGGAAAGAAAACATTTAGGATTTTTTTCTCTGTTTTATATTGGATGTCATGTCTGTGTGTATGAACTCAAACTATTAAAGGGAGAAAGGTTATCAGAAAATATATTTTATTGGGGCCAAAATCACATTTTGGGCAATAGATTATTACATCAAAATAGTCATGATTTTCTCAGACTCACAGAAAGCTGCCATGTGGGTAGAGATTAGCCAAATGTTAAATCTGTACTTGAGGCAGACATTTCATCCCTGCTGTCTCCATTCTATCATCCTTCACTGAAACAGCCTCACTAAGGCAGCGCATTGTGTGGATGCAAATTCTAGTCATTTCCTTTTATCTACATTCATTTTCCTGTGGCTTCTAATCTTTCATTTATTTTAGTCTTGTGGAACAAACATTCTCATGTTGGTTCTTTGCACATTGAAAAAAATTAATTGATTTCTTTAACTTTCTCTTTTGAAAAAAATGGTCATTAATGTTTCTATTGAGTTTCAGAGTTTTGACTACTACAACTGCACTACTGAGAAGATATGTATAAGTAGTGTTTAGCACAGTGTCTGGCAAGAGCTAGTATTTAATAAGAGCTGTCTAGACTCTCTGTATGGTATTATTAAGCCTTTTCTGTTATGGAATAAACATGCTTACCGCCACACTGACCTCTAAATGGATTTCCTGCTGTGTGGGTATTCCTTTGAATACAACAACCTGGACTGAGCATGTCATTTGGTTGGGGTTGCCATGGCAGTATAGAAGAGACTACTTTTGGGAATACCTTTCCTAGTACTGTAATTCTAGTAAGTTTTTCAACCTACTTTACTATTTGGAACAGGTACTAACTTATATAAGGAATTTGTGAATTAAAATTTCTAAATATTCTTTATATGACCTTTAAATGAACCAATTTTTATTTGTATTCTTACTGGTTTGTCTTAATTTAAGGTCAAACTTTGTATTTATTTCTAATAAAGTTTATTTTGCTTGACTTCATTCATTGTTTTAACCCATGATGCATAATCTTACTTTTCAAGAGTTAACTCTTTCACTCATTTGTTGGTAAAAAAAGATCCATTGCACATGCAAATTATTTCAAGCACATATTTCATATAATTTTTTCTTATATACAAAACTGTATCAAAAAAATTTGGCTTATTTTTGATGGTCCTTTTCTTGTGATTCTGGGAATCAAACTCAGGGCCTCACATATCCTAGGAAAGAGCTTTTACAAAATGTGACGTCCTTGGTTTCAAAATTTAAGTTATTCTTGAGCTCTCTCTTCGTGATTGTACTTGTGTTGACATCATAATCTGTTCAATTGTACAGAGATCTAATGCTTTCCTTTTGTAATAGCAATAGTTAAGTGAATATTGCCATTGTGAAGTGTATTAAGTAGACATGAATTATAATAACAACAATTCATATTAAGTTCTGAGGAATAAGAAAGAATTTAAAATAAATTACTGAAGCATTGGATTTCATATTTTCACCATTCTAGACACTTTTGGAAATTAGAGTCACTGGCTATATTTTCCAATTTGCTATCAGTAATTAGCCTTTTTAAAATTTTTAACCACAGGAATGTTTATATCTACTTGATTTAATCTTCTAGCAAATAAATATCCATCTACTGGTATTCTGGTCAAAAGGCTGTCAATTCAGCACTTAAATAGATTTGTCTCTTTTTTTTCTAAGAAAAATATCACTGAGAACAAAGGAAGCAATCAATTTCCCATCAGTGAAAAGAGCTGAAGTTTCACCTTCTAGTTGGATTATTCCTACACATCATTTTTGAAAAAGAAGTTGGAAAATTGTGCTCTTAAAGACTTGTTCAGTGAGGTACCCAACAAATACGAAATGTTTAATACTCTGTCTATTAGGTAAAGCATTTGTTAAGAATTCAGATAAAATTTATTACTGACCCATTAAGATTTAGAAAAAATGGCTTCTAAAAGTATAGGAGAAAAGGAAAGGCATATCTGTGTCAAGAAGATTCTTATTTCATCTGTGCTATATCTAAATCTCCTCAATGTAAACATCACACAGAAAATAAGATATTTCTTTCTCATTCTAATCCTTCTCTTCTGTGAATAATCAGATAATTGTCAAAGTCATACAAAACTTAAAAAAGACAAATCTCCAAAAAAATGAAGCTTTATTTGAAATAATGAATTAAGTACATGATTGAATTCTGGGATGCCCATCTACATGCTCTACATGCTGGAGTAGCCCCTGCTGTATTGAAAAGGCAAAGGAAAGCATTTTTGGGGGGAGAGGTAGAAGAATCTATGCAAGTTATTAGGAAAAAAAATTTTCAATAACACGTTCAGTGCTTGAGGCAGCTGGCATGCTGATTGGCAGTAGCAGTAGTTAGCACATAAAATTAGCCTTAAGGTCAACATTGGTACTTGTGTGGGCAGTTGCTAAAAGGAAAAAAATTAATATTAAGGTAGACAGTGTCACTAGAATGATATAGCAGGACAGATCCTGGTACAATTGTGAACTTAGTGCTTTCTCCTCATGGTGTCTCAGCTCTAATTTAAATTTGTATAACAGGAATATTTTTTACTTGAATTATTCCACACATATATACACATTATACTTAATTTTAGCACTCCTACTGTGGTTTGGAAAGCACTATGGAAGTTTCCCCAACGACTGCAAATAAACAACCCTTTTGGTCCAGCAATACTGCTTCTGGGACTATTTCCCAAAGAGTTAAAAAGCAACACATAAAGGGGATACATGCATACCCATGTTCATAGAAGCACAAATAACAATAGATAAAATGTGGAGGACACCAATATACCCACCAACAGACCAATGAATACCCAATTGTGGTATTTATACACAATGAAATACTACTCACCTGTAAAGAGAGATAGGTTGGAGGCTTTTGTAGGCAAATGGAGGAAACTTGAGACCATCATATTTAGTGAAATGAGTCAGAAACAAAAGGTGGAATATCAAGTGGTTTCTCTGATATGAGAAATCAAGATCACAATTACTTCATGCGTGGAACTCAATGTGGAAAATAATGTGAACTGGGGCGGGGGTAGGTAAGAAGAGGGTCAAAAGGAGAGAGGGGAAGGATTTGTAACTTTGCAATGATATTTATGTGCACAAAATGCTCAAGATCACTGTACACTCTAAATTTTGCATTTATACGTATCACCAAAGGGGGGGAGGGGTGTCTCATTTGGATGCTATGGATCATCTATGGAGCCGTGCCATTAGGACATGGAGGCCAGGACTAGCAGAATAAATTATAAGTGTGTGATAGATTATAGGTGAGGGAAGAGACACTGGTATGTGGTAGATTATAGACTACAGGACTGTGGTAGACTGTAGATTACCAGTCTGTGGCATTTTAGGTGCTTAAGTCTGGAAGGGGCAAAACATTGAGGCTGGACTAGGAAATTAGGAAGGGTAGGAACATTGGGACAGGACCAGAAAGGGTATAAGATGTTTCCTCCCTTCCTTGTAGGTCTTAGCTTTCTGCTTGAAATGCCATGAGGAACTGCCTCTACCTCTGTCTCTGCCATGTGCTTTCACTGTTGCCAATCATCCATGAATTAATTGAGGACTTTGGAAACTGTGAACTAGAATAAAATTTTTCTCTGCTAATTTTTGCATATTAAATATTGAATCACAGCAACAAAAAACTAACTAAGACAGAAATTGCTACTGGAGAAGTGAGGTTATTGCTGTGACTTTACGTGAAAAAGTGATTTGGAAGTCTTTGGAACCAGTTTGCAGAAGGAGTTTGAAAAAGTTTGAAGATGCTGGCTGGAGAAGCCTTGGAGTGGCCTGAGCTGAGATTGATGGCAGATTCTGATTGGAGCTCAGAAGACCAGAGTGCTGATACAAGTGTGGATTGGAAAGGCCAGGCTGAAGACGTTCCACATGGGAAAGACGATTTTATTGGCAAATGGTATAAAAACCAAGCATGCTATGTATGCTCTGGCAAAAAGTTTCATGGCATTTTGTTCAGAGACTTTTCATAAAGCTGAGATTAAAGGCAGTGGACTATTTGATTCGGGCAGAGGAAATCTCATAACTGCCTGATGTCCAGGCTACCACTTGGGCACTATTTGCTGTTTTTAACCAACTTTATGGCAAAAGGCAGAGGAAAATGGCAGAGAAAACAGATGTGAAATGTTTGAAGTCTAGAATAAAAAAAAAAAACCTCACAGTCTTTTAAAAGATTAACATTAATAAGAAGTTACGTATTTGGAATCAGGACTATAACAAAGAGGCTCAGAGAGTATCTCAGAAATCTGTAAAACTCCATCCTTTACTAATTAAAGAGTGCAACTGCAAAAGGTCTTGTTCTGATAATAGTATCCCAAGGCTCTGCTTAGGGCCTAATAGGAAGGTCTTTTCTAAAGGTCAGCTCCCCAAAATTCAAGAACCAAGGCCCTCACAAACTGCGACAGCTGTGGCAAAAGGGGACCAGACTATTGCTCAAGGACATGGTGCTGGTTTTATAGGCATTTCTAATGCAAGAGCTGTGGGGTCATGGAGGCTTCCAACCAGATTTCAGAGGAAGGCCCTGGAAGCCAACCAGTGTGTCCTTTGGAGGTCAGTGTGTAAAGTTGTGAAGGAGAAACCTAAGGCACAATGGAGACCTTGAAAATTGGGATGAACTAGGAATTGAATGTTCACTGAGGTAAGCTATAGGCTGTGAGCAAATTCAGCCCAAAGTAGAGAAGATGGAGGTTATAGCCAGTAGCAATACTATAGGGGAATGGTCGTCCAAGGCCATTGGAGTTCATATTTCACTACTGTTACAGTTTACTTTAGGTAATGGACACAGAGATACAGGATTTAATCTTTGCCTTATGAGATCAGAGCTTGTTTTGATTTGATTGCTTTCCATCTTTCTGTTCCTCCCTTTTAGAATGGGAATGGTTACCCTATGTCATTATATGTTGGAAATATTTAACTTTTCTTTGGTCTTCATTGCCGTGAGGATTTTGCCTTTTGTTTCTAAGGAGTCTTTGGACTTGGATTTTTAGCAGTACTGAAACTGTTAAGACTTTGACAACTTTTAGAGAAGGACTAAATGCATTTTGCATGGGGAGATGGACGTGGGTGTTTTGAAAGTCAGGGTGCATTATTGTGCTTTGAATTGCGATGAGACTTTTGAATATCCCTCAAAAGTCTCATATGCTTGGATATTATGGGTTATCTATGGAACCATGTGTTATTAGAAAAGAGGGGCATGGTCTGGAGGGGTGGATTATGGGTGTGTGGTGAATTATAGGTGAGGGATGAGAGGGAATCATATGTAACTAAGTAAGTAAAAGAACTCCCACAACAAATTTAGTATGAGTGAGATTTTTAATGTTTTATAGTATTTTTAAATAGCAATGTGATTAATCAAGCTCTTTAAGAATTTTTAACTGTTGCATGTGTCTCCATCATTTTATATGTATAACAGGAGACATACTATGTTAAAGGGCTTTTGTACTTTTCTGAGGCAGAAAGTATTTGTAACAGGTATTACAAACTGTGTTTTGGTCCAATAACCAATGGCATTCAGCTGTTCGATAAACTAAGCAGTTTTTTACATTAGTCCGATACCCATGAGAGTTATTATTAGTGGAATACATAGAAAAGCAATTTGCATGCCAGGCCCCTCAGCATAGATACTGTTAAATCTTCATGTGTGTAGCTCTTCTTGCCAGTTAACTGGTTTTTTAGACCAGTATTTGACTTTCTCTATTTTCTGTGTCATCTTTTGATATATGATCACCAATGGATTTTACACTGATCTTTTGTAACAGATAATACCGCAGTATTGAAAAGAAAGACATATCCTAAGACTAGTCACTGGAAGAAGGTACCAAATAAAAGTGATATGCAAAAGGTCAAGGGCAATTTTGAGGATGGGTAAGAAACAGAAAATACCAGTAGTTTGGAGTGATTTGAGACCAACATGCCTGATACCAAACTACTAAGGTACCACCAGTGGAGTTACAGTTTTAAATAGGTTTGTGTTTGGTAACTTGGTGTGTTTGAAGCTATGTATAACTAAAAATAGTTGAGACAATTACCAAGTTGGAAAAGTTTGAAATGGGTATTGAGTTCCACATAATCTACACCATTCCCAAAACACTCTGCTGGACCATTAAAATCACCTTAAGGCAGAATGAAGTAAGTAGTTCAAATAATGTCACAGCTACCCAAAGGGTCCAAGGAGAGTTGAGAACCCCTCCTACATCATTTAAACTCTCCTCTAACCCCTGCACAATCAACACTTTTCCTTGTCAGAAGTTGGCCTTACACTTGGAAGGGGAGAAGGACTGAAAAATATTAACAATATGTGGAAAATCCTTAAAGACTAAATAATTACCAAAAAAACCCCTAAAGTATGAGTTTCAGACAAAGTTACAAGGGGAATGGAGATGGAAATTAAGAATGAGTTTAGACTCAAAAACTAAATATAAAAGTAAGTTTTTGCAGTCTGATTATGTTTAGTTCTTATATTTTATACCACTAAATATTTATAAGAGTTCCAAATATATTATCAAAAGAATACATTAGATAAACCAAAAGAAAACACATGCTGTGCCCAGGGGAGAGGGAGAGGCAGAACAGAGGCATTTGTTGTCAGGTAAAATTGTCCATCAACCAAAACCACACACTCAAAACACCAAATAAAGTGTGAGGTCAAAGAACAAAAAGTCATAAATCAGTAATAGAATGGAGGCAGCAGCAGAATGTTATTAGAGGAAGTCAATTCAGCAAAAGTCTCATGAAGTTTTAACCTTTTGTCTTTAATTCTTTAGATTGGGTTAATATTCAACAAATAAAGATGAAGATCTTTTAAAAAGCAAGACTGTATTTGCTGGAAAAATATGCTCTGATATGAAAATATTTGACAATTAATTTCTGTAAAGATGTGATTTCTTTCCAAAAGAAATTCCTCCCAGTTGACATCAAACCTCTATGTCTCACGTATTCCTCAGAGTGAATAGTTCTTAAATCATCAAGGTTGGCAAATTTCCTCCAGGCTAAATAGCTTGCACAATATTGAGTGGCTTCTTTTACTCACAGTTTTGCATAATTATGTAAAATTATGAGTAATCTACATGTTAATAAAGACTCGCCAAAATATGGCTTGTTCAAAAATACTAAAACTAAACAAACAGAAATGTATATGCTTGGAATCAAAATAAAGCTTGGATTTTAGTCTGCTGGCAGTGGTCGTATAACAGAGTGAAATTGAGTAGAAATATAATTCACGTTGCTCGTTGTATATGTTGTTTCTTTAAATCGTGTTTTGTTATAGTAATTTCTTCTGATTCTAAGAGAAATGGTCTCTTTAAATTGAATTCATTGTCACATTATTCATATTAATTTTTTCCCAGGGTGGTGTTGATTTAGATTGCTGTTCACACACAATTTACTTTGCAAGCGTAACTGGTTTTGCTAGAAGAGCTATTACTAAATGGTGGTCTGGCATCAGTGGCCACTTTATATCACTCAGAATTCGGTAAGTAGTCTCTGGAATCAGCACTTTTGTAAAATCACACGGCTAGGGCCATTTCCCCAGAAGGTTCTTACTTCCACATCATGGAATTCAAAGGCTTATGTTGTCTGTTGCGTATCTTTCTTTTTGGTGCTAATTATTCTCTTTCTCTCTTTCTCTTCTTTTTCTACTGAACTCATTAAAATTACCTATTCCTCAGTGCAAATAGAAGACCAATTCATTTATTTAAGTCATGACATGGTTAATTTGGTTCAATGGTTATTCAGGATGGTTAGTCAATCATTGAATGGCATAGAAAATATGCATTAAACACCCATTTGTACAACAATACTCAGGTTGTACCCTGAATGACAAAAAAAGAAAGAAAAGCACAGTTCTTTAAAAGAAAAAGTTCTAAGACTTGCAATATGCATATTGGGGAAAAACTTGGCAAAGTGATTCTTGAAATATGTGCAAATATATTCAAAGCCAAATTATTTTGTTACCATATTTTATCAAATTTGAATTTATAAGAATATGTCCTTTTTAAACAGAATGCCTTTTTTGAAAATGTGGTTTCTTTGTTTTCCTAAATTTCAATCATTTTGAATGACAAATTTGCAATTACAGATCACATTACTTTTTGGTGGAAGGATGAAACCAAATTATCATTCATTATTTTGTGTAATATGTTGCATATGCATACCTAGGGAATCTCAAGTGATTTGTATCATTTAGATTAGCAAAATAGTTGACTTCCTGAAGATATGACCTCCCCCAAAACAAAGTCAGTATTTCTACACACTAGGAAAAAATATAGACAATATTACATTCAACAAAATAAACACAACGAGAAAGACTTTTGCAAGTGACTTTCAGGGAGCAGAGTACTTGTGGTCATCCCTGCAAAGGTCTGGTTTCCCTCCTGAACTGTGGAATATGATGACTAGATAGGAGGACGGACCCCAGTGGCACTGTGAATAACACGGATGGGCCTGACTACAACGTAATGAATGCCCTCTTCATGCCTCAGTGTCTTCAACTTTGTCTGAAGCCGCATTGAAACAAGCAATTCATTTTCATTGCTGACTCAAATTCTACAGCATGCATACACAAGCATTTGTCCATTCATCTATTAATACTTAAGTAGGCTGTTTTGTTTCTGTGTTTATTGATTTGCTTTCTAGGGTTGAGGTCACCCATAGATACATCACACTTATAATTTAAAGTTATTTAATCCTTTCTAGTACACAGTATGCATGGCCTACAGTGAATTATAAGTTTTTGTATTATAAGTATTTTCAACTGGTGTCATGAAATCATGAGGCACACATCCTAAAATATTCAGAGATCTAATTATTCATTGGAGTAAAACTCCAATTCATCTGTAAATTAGAAAATTCTATTTTACTCCTTAAAGACAATAAGACTGAAGTAGGTGAACTTTGAAAAATTGCAGCACTGGAGAAGTGCTAAATTTTATTATGGTGCAAGAGGTATATCTGCACTGGCAAATAACTGTGATAATCTCAGAGTCTTTCAAGGTACCAAGGGGAATGGATAGATCTATTTTTTAATTGGTTTAGACAGCTGTCTGCACAGCTGCATCCTGCTATCTATCTTACCTAAGTCACGTGGCTTCAGACATCTGTGTGTGTGCTACGTTCCACCCCTGAGAAAACTAATGAGGTCATCAGATACACGTTTCAGCCAGAGATGGAGATGCTGCTCAGTTAACACTAAGGAGAATGCAGGGCTGGAATTTTTTTTAAAAAATAAATTTTATGTATAGGTTTTGCAAAATATCTCAGCATTTTTACAGTGTCAATCAATAACCTATGACATAGGATACATCTTTTGTTTTGAATAGGCACAATCTTTATGTCTGAACTAATCTGAAATATTGGATACTGTCACTAGAAATGTGAATTTACACTATAAAATTGTCAGTAACTTCTTCCCCTCTTGAAAAGAGCCTTCTTTAAGTATATACATCTGCTAGATGTGGGACAAGAAATGTTTTCTTAAATGTATAGTAGCCGAAAAGGTGACACACTCATCATTACCTTAACACTAACTTTGCAATCCTTACAAATTAATAATGCTTCCTTTGGTCTCACAAGCAAAAATTATCCTTCTCTACTGCTCCTACTTCTACTGCAGACTTTTG
This sequence comes from Ctenodactylus gundi, assembly GCA_004027205.1. Lineage (NCBI taxonomy): Eukaryota > Metazoa > Chordata > Mammalia > Rodentia > Ctenodactylidae > Ctenodactylus > Ctenodactylus gundi. The sequence goes on along the minus strand of PVKB01005146.1, from coordinate 56,710 downwards.
TCCCTCAATTCTCCTCCTCCAAATCCTGCTCTTCCTTTCTCACTAGTCAAGGCATCACTTCCAGTGATAAGTCTTACTGACTAAACATATTCATTTTCTCTTCCTGCTGAGTTCCCAATGAGCATAGCTGTCATCTTGACTGGTATTTGTGTTCACCATGTCCACCTTTTTCACTTGTACAGAAGGCTACAATAATGTCTTACTCTGCTTTGTGTCTGACATGTTACAGCGCCGGTGAGAGGCAAGAGGTGGGGATCTGTTGAATATCTTAGGGTTCTGAATGTCTTACGCATGAATTCACCAAAGTCATTAAGAAAATCCTTTCCATGAGCACCTTTAGGAGTATGCGCTCAAACATTACATCTAGTGTTCACCGTCCTGAGTGGAATAAAAGGGAGGAAGTAAGAATGAGGAGATAAAGAGAAGGCAGAACGATATGGGACAGCAGAACAAATGTGGACCAAAGAATTCATGAGAGACTTGTGATATAAAACAGTGAGTGCTCCACAGCCTTTTTCACAACAGGGATTGGTATAGTTGAGGGCCTTTTTCCCAAAGGGAGAGGGGAATAGTCCTTATCCAGTAAGCCGTTGAAAGGTAACTTTGTAAATAGAAATGGCAAGTAGCAGCAGCAGGGGAGCAGAGAGCAAAGCCCAGCCTCTGTCACATTAGAAGAGGCATTAGAACCCAACAGAAGCACACTGGCAGAAGAAGGAGAGCCCTGCCCACCACTCGCCTCCTACTCACAGTTCACTGTCCCAGAGGCCCAGTCCTTCTGAGGTCAGTGACTGGCATTTGTCTGCTGCCCCTGACTTGGGAATGCCTCTCAGAATACTCAGTTTACCTCATCTCTTACCCAGAAATACCTGAGGCAGCTTTTCTTGCAGATGCGGGGATCTGAATGGTAGTAACCTGGTGTTAAAGAGAGGTTGGTCAGAAGGTTGGTGCTAGAAAACCTTGGAAATACCATTTAGTCACTCCAATCTTTCTAAATATCCATACCATAAGCCGGAAGCCAGAGAGTAGGCAAGGGTGTTCTAATAAAATAGTGTCATTTCTTGACTTCAAGAAGGCAAGCCACATCTCAGTGCATAGCACTATGAGACTGATGTTGAAATAGCCTGGAAGATGGAGACCAGGGGAAAATAAGGAATATTTTTCTTTATGATGAACGTAGGAGAACTTTGGACTAAGACTGTCTTAGAAACTTTAGCCTTTTCATCACCACTGAAACCTAAAGTTAAAAAAGTATATATACATATAAACATATACATGTATATATATATATCACAAAACATCATCCAATATTTAAGCAATATTATAAACGTGCATGTTATGGTTTGGATCAAAAACCTCCTATATTCAGAAGGTGATTGTATAGTGTAGTCTCCCTAATCAGCTCCTTCTTTGTCTCTCTACATCCTGGTTGACCTGGCCTGACCTCCACCATGTCCTTCCTCCTTGGCAGCTACCTGAAAAATAGACCTTCTGTAACTGTGAGCTAAAATCAATCTTTTCTCCCTTACACCGTGAGTGTTAGATGTTGTGTTCCAGCAATGAGAATGTGGGAGGGTTCTGTTGGATTTGCCCAACGGGATAGGAGAATTTCTGAACACTGACTTCCTCCTTGCCTTCACTGTGGGTATGATATCTCACATGTAACCTTTTATGTTGTACTGTGGGGCTTCCAGGAGTATCCTTGGCTGGATCTGGTAGGCACAGGTGCTTTCCCTTGAAAGTGCTAAGTAACATGAAGCACAGTCGGGCCAAAGTGAGAGGCTCCTGGCTTTGCCCACTTTTGCACAAAGAAGGTAGAAAATTAGATATGATTATTTCCCTGTCATCAAAACTAAATGGCATTAAAAATACTGTATATGAATTTTGCCTGTCATTTTGATTGTTATGGTATTCAGAAACATCTGTGAGCTCTTGTGAGTATGGAAGTAACAGTGCCATCGTGCAGCTTCATGAAGTTTTTGTTTTATTGTTACCATTTATGTAATATTAGAGAGCTGAGTTTGGAAACTAGATACCATGGGCTTACACCTTGGGTGTGAGTGCCATTTTTCCTTAGTTAATATTTTGCTATTGACAAGTGGCCATGATTTTGCACCTCGGATTTCACACTTATAAAATATAATATTAATATATTTGACAACACAAAAATCCTCTTATTCACTCTTCTTTGATCAAAAATAATCAAAGAACGTCAAGCACCTCCCTGTCTACAAGACCAGATCTAAGCCCAGTGTTGAGTGACGAGCCGTCTCTGGCACTCCCTGGTGTTCCCCTGGCTTTGCTTCTCGCTTGCCTTTCCCCATCTATCTCTCACAATGCTTTCTTCCCCTTTGCTTTCTTTGCTACTTACATCTGACACCAGCGTGCCACTTTGCATCCCGCCTCTTCACTTGTGTTTCCGGTGGTCTCTGTTTGGACTTTGTTTCTCTTATTCCTGGACTGCTGAGTAATTATCCTTGTATCTTTTTGAGATTAAATTTAAATCTTTCATTTAAGCAGTCCCCTTACCTTTAAAAAATTCTTTGATTTCCTTGTGAAATTACCCCCTAAAAATGCTTTATGTTCTTGTTGAACAGATAGATCAAATGGATGAGAAGTCACATGATCACATGTTCATGATGTTGGAATGAGCGATACTGCTCATCAGTGTGAGCATGATCCTCATACTCCTTTAATACTCACAATCATATTCTCATCAAGACAGCTGGACCGTCAGTAATGACTAGACAATTTCCGTCAAGATAGTTGGCACCATCTGGAATGTTCAGAGAAAATGTGGAACTAGAATCAGGTATAAAAGACGGTGGAAGTAAGGCCAGAATTGAGAGAGACTCAGAAAAGAATCACAGCACAATTTCAGGTGAAAAGTCCTTTAGGTACTCAGTAGGGTATGCTACAAGGCAAAGTTAGTTTCTTCAGATTCATTGCTTTTTCTGTAAAGGACTCTGGCTACTTGGACTGCCCCTCAGAATTGCAGCCTCTGCTTAGATGCAGGATGCAGAGCCCACCAGCCTCTTGCATTGCTCAAGCAGTTGATTTTTTTTAGAAAATCCCTTTCCATCATTCCTTGTTGTAAGACCACTGCCGTTGCAATGTCACTTCCTCTCCAACCTGTCTTTCTTGCTCAGTGCATACACAACCAAGTCCCAGCTCTGCTTACCTTGTTCTGCACATTGCCTGCTTGAATCTTTGGGCCTGTAAGTTTTGGAGATTTTATTATTTTATTTTATTTTTTAAAACAAGGTCTTTCTCTGTAGTCCAGGCTGCTTCTGAACTCACTGTGTAGCCCAGGCTAGCCTTGATTCAAGGCAATTCTGCTTCAGCCTCCTGAGTGTTGGGATTACAGGCATGTGCCACCACACTCAGATGATGTGGTGCTGAGTAATCAGTTCAGGGCCCTGTGCTTGCTAGGCAAGTGCTTTAACTGCTGTGCCATTCCTCCAGCTTCAGGGATTTTATTTCTTGATTAAGAAATGAAAATTTAAGATATTCTTTTCTCGGAAAAAATACAAACAAAGTTGAAGCGGTACTGATGAAAAGTGGAAACAAAAACACTTCTCATGAGAATAAAACAGAAATTGGAAGTGTAAATTATTGTCACCATTCATATATGTTAGACTAGATCTTAATAAAAATATAAACTAAAGTTTTACAAAATTCCTAGTGCATCTCTGTGAAGCTATAGTTTCTAAAGATCAAAACTTAAAATATAATTATTATCTGCCCTATTCCAGATCAGTAAACTCCCTCATGGTTCAGAGACGAAACATAGATTGTATCAGGGCCTTGTTGGTTGGCGAGTCCATTTTGCTAGGATTTGTAGCAAATCCCTGTTAAAACTAAATTTTCCCCAAATGAAAATAGCTAGGAGAGTTAATTTCTAAAGTAGCCACTCCAGATATTTGTTTCATGAATTAAAAAAGAATTTTTGACAGACATAACTGAACCTCTCCATCATCCTTTTGGGTAGTAAGTAGAAAAAGCTAAGTCTGTGAGTTAAAGAGGAATTAATATGGCAACATCATCACATCATTATAACAGTGTTGAAATTCTTGACAAAATGTATCTAGCTAAACTCCCCAAAAGAAGAAATGATGCATGACGCATGTGAATTCTCTGGAGCTTTGAAAAATTTTGAAATATGACCTCTGGTGACCTGCATAACACTGAACATCTTTCAGGGCAATGCACACTTCTTCCTTTTAGCTTTCTTATATCTAAAAATGAAAAACATAAATCTATCTCTCAAAGTCCAAAGAGTAGTGATGCGAATCAAAGCATGTTCCATTACTGGTGTTTGCTTTCCTGATCAGTGTTTCAATGAAAATCGACCATACTTTAAATTGTGTTTACTCGTACAGAAGTCAGGAGTGACATGTTTCCATTTAGATATGTCTTTGCTTTCACAGCATAAGAATAAATCTTTTCTGATTTATTCTTCTTTTTTTAAAGGTAAGCTTCACTGAGTATACAAAGCGATTTACTGGAGTCAAGTCCATTTGCTTGTCACTCTTTTTTTCTTGAATGAATAATGCCGGAGATTTAGATCTCACATTTTAAGCTGAAACAAGGTTCCCTAATGCGACTATCAGTGGCCTATAATAAATTATGCACATATTTCAATACAGACTAGCTTGTTTTGCATTTGGGATATAAACTCAAATACGAAATATTTATTTTAGCTTCAAATAGTTGAAATGATTGCGTAAACATGTTTCATTTTTCTTGTGATGGCCAAACCAGCATCAGAGTGACTCTCTTATCATTTGGGGGAATCGGAAAAATCAGGCCATTCTCTAATTCTCTAAAGCTGGATGTTACACAAACTATGGGAATCACTATAAAGAGCTGATGAAAGTCTTTATGTGAGAGAGCAAAGTAAAAGCAGCGTTCTATGAGAGAAACTCCGTGCTGGGTGCAATCTCACTCCTTTCCTTTCATCCGCCACTGGGCATCCCCAGTTCTATTTTCTTGGTCTCTTGACTTCTGATACTTAAAACACTTCCACTGAATGTGATTGCCTGTTGCAGCTCTGTGTGTTATGTGAGTTTTCTGTGTGTGGTAAAAAGAGTTCCCAGGCTTAGAATTCGGGATTCCAGGGCTATCCCTCAGCAGTTGCACAACATTGGCTCTCTTGGAATTTAAATAAATTCATGCATATGAAAGTGTAGCCTACAAGCAAGATGTGCAACATTTGATATTCACACTTGGCTTTTGGCAGTTCTATGTCATAGGGAGTGGGTGAAATTCAGGAAGGCGACACACAAAGCAGGTCAAGTTGGTGACTTTTGCAAAGTGGATTATGTTTTCTCAGGTAGGACTTAAGCTGAAAATTGTTTTCTTAGTCCTCAAAATCAAAGTCACGGAAGTTCATAATATATGGTCCACAATCTGGGACTACTCAGTATGCAGGCCAGCGCACCTTATAGGTTATGTTGTAATGACAGCTGTTTCCGTCAATGAGAGTCACTTGTTACCGAAGGTCATTTAAGTTGTGCAGCTTTATAAAGCTGAATGGCAGCGTTAGAACACACATAGGTTGCTTCTTGGCTCTAAGTTTTGAGCCAGCGCCAAGTAAATCCCATCTCTTCCTTACCACAAGTGTGTACTTGGGTTAAATAGAAATTTATTCTGAAAATTGATTGAAAGTCTGATTGCATTTTCTCTTCATGATATTTCAAATGTCATTCATCTGGCAACTTGTCACCTTTGCATTTTTTGTTTATTTTGATTTTCTGGCAGTTGAAGTGCTTCTGCTTCACCATGTGGACAATAACACGGCCACAGCCTCATCAGAGTGGCCTGTCACTGCACTCAGACTGTGGAATGCTGGTGTTGGCCACTCTCTGGTCTTTCCTGTACCAGAGGAATGGGCTGAGAAGCTCTTCAGTAGCAGTGGCATTTTGTTCTGCTCTGAAATGAGTTTGGGCACATGAAATTTCTGTAGTAAATATTGTAAGGATGCTCAGCTATATCTGACAACAGAGGGCTTTGCTTGCGTGGTGGTAGACCCAGAGAGTGGTCTTTTCATGGTCAGGTAGCTTCAGTTGTCTTAACCACTGAAGTGTCACCAATTTACAAAGATAAGATGAATTTCTGGGGGACTGAATTGCAAATAGTCAGGCCAGTCAGCCACGCAGACACAGGCAATGTAAAATCGAGGTCAGCTAAGCACAGTCCCTGGCAAGTGAAGAGGGGCTTTGTAGCTCCGGTCATAAATACGAAATGAGCCTCAAGCTGATGGGAAGAAGGATGCAGTTCCTTGTTCTGGAGCACAGAAATATGGAATTTCTAAAGAAAGGAGTCTTAGAGAGTACCTTGTCCATCCTTCTTTTTTTTTCTTATAGAAGAATTCAAGGCAAAGTGAAATAAATTGACCTTCATCATTCTAATAAATGACAGAGCTAGTATTTAAATTCGGGCTGTCAGCTCCCAATCCTGTGCCACATTATAGTCAAGTGACAATTGCTATTTCCTGCCAAGCTTCCTTTAGTCTATGTTGCACAAGGAGCAGTTTTACATTCCCTCTTGTTCCAAGGTTTGTATGAACTGATAAGTGGGTATGTAAAGGAGAAGGGACTCATCTGCCCCTCAAGGATGTGATGTTGTGTACCCTGGACACAAGAATAGGAAGTGGCCATGGGAAGAGGTGTGTAAGGATAGTCAGTCTGTAGTGTGTATTTTAGAACTAGACTCCACTGCACCTTTCTTAAAGTTATATGCACAATTATTAAAAATAGTTGCACCCTTGTTTAGCACAGAGAAAAACAAGGTTTCCAAAGTGTTACAGATGTTGTCCTGCTTTTACCTTAATAGAACATCACATAGGTGATGCTTACATACTGATAATCATTCTGAGTAGGGCATTTCATGATGTCCAGAAGCAGAAGTAGGAAACAGGTGGTTCTGCTGTTTTGCAGGACAAATGAGCCAAGACAAATACACTTATCCTTGGCAGTTGTAGATGAACCCTAATCCTTGATCTCGTTTTTCCAAAAAAACCCCAAAACTTTTGGCTTTGGACTTTATTCCTAAAACACCCAATTTGCATAATCAGAAAATAAGACAAAACAAAAAAGAACCACAGGGCTGGAAGAATAGCACAGCAGTTAAAATACTTGCGTAATATGCACAAGGCCCCGGGTTTGATTTCAAAGCACCACATAAACCAGGCATGGTAATGCATGCCTGTAATCCCAGCACTTAGAAGGCTGAAGGAAGAGTATTGTTATGAGTTCAAGGCCAGTCAGGGTTATATAGTGCATTCAGGACCATCCTGGACTACAGAATGAAATTCTGTCTTAAAAAAAACATAATGGCCCTGAAAAAGTAAACAGTACATTTTATTGGCAATATGTACCATTACTTTTTGTTCCTATGCAATATGAAACATTTTTTGATTTATTTTTTATTTGAAGAATGATAAAATATGAAAATATTTGAAGTTGCATTTATTTTGCTCTAGTTATTATCAACTCATTCAATGAAACAGAACATTGTTCAATTTTAAAGCATGTGAACTTTATTCCTATTTACCAAGTCCTTAACAAAGCAAAGTCCTCAATTATATACACTTTTTTCATAGTGCCTCAAAATCTTAATTAAAAGTAAAAGGAATCAGAATTGTCGATGAATGGCTGTAATGGAGAAAGACATTATTTTCTCCTGATGGCTATTAGTTTAAGCTTGAAAATCGTGAAACTAAACAAACAGATTAAAACCACACAGGGATGATTTTTACATCCACACAGCGATAACTTGACTTATTGTCATGTCAGGATGCACTATCAGGGATAATGTCTTACTGAATAAGCAGGTAGCTCACCCGCTGCCCACCTCCACAGCATCTAATAGATACTGCAGACACACAGATAAATCTCATTTTATGTTATACTTGGTCACGAGAAAGAATTAAATTGCTTTATTCTAAGGAGCAGGAGGCTATATATCTATAGTAATCATCTGTAAAAATTACTTTAAGTTGAGTCACTATGGGCTTTTTGTTCTCATGCAAATTCTAGACAGCCTGCTTTGGTCCATTTTATGCTGCCTTGAAAGGAAACTTCTGTCTAGGGGGATTTTCAGCAGACCTTTAGAAATGAGACAAACTTTGAATTTTCTTCCTGAGAAGCATATTGCCAAGTATGAGTATTGATTTTCTTTCATGCAGGCAAAATTGGTTATTTATTTTTACTTATGACCATTATAAAATAGGTCTGAGCTGCTTTGTTATGATCAAATAAGAATGATCTATAACGTTTTTCTGGGTATTAAATGGAGCCCAAACTATATTGAGGTCAGCAGTGTTAGACAATTTTCCAGCACTGAAAAGTGGCCATGAGACGACCATTACTGTGGACAGCAGGTCTGAATCACAGCAATAAACTTTGACCGCTCATGCTCTCCGATTAGGAACACAGAAGGATCGGAAGCCTCATTTCAGGCATGATAATAATGTGGACTTAGATGTCCATAATACACTCGTTACTGTTTTCCAGTCAATTGGCCAAGTTGATGATTTCTGGAATGAAGCAATGCACTAGCACTATATTTAGCAGACACATACGCACGCGCGTGCACACACACACACACCCCACTGAAAGGTATGTTATTGTCAATTGCCTTTGACTTTGCCACATTCCAAAGGATAATGAAACTAAGACCATGTAAAATAAAGTTTTATACATATTCATTAAACATGAATAGCATATCTGATTTTATAATTCAACACTTTAAAATTCAAAATGAGAAAACTGAAGTGTATTGTAGTGGCTATTATTTACCCCAAGTTTCAATCAATAGTTCTGTAGCTGAATGACACTGGTTTTCTTGTAAATATTGTATAAAACAAGGTTGAAAGAATGTCTCAGCGGTCAAGCGCTAATTACCCTAGAGTTCGATTCCTCACCGCCACATAAGCTGGGCATGCTGATGCACGCCTGTAGTCCCAGCCCTTGGGACGCTGAGAGAGGATTGCATGAGTCCATGGGCATCCTGGCCTCCATAGTGAGTTCAGGACCAGCCTGGGTTGCAGAGTGAGACCCTGTCTCAGAAAAATATATTGTAGATAACGACTCATGGCAGTCTTTATTCACAGTATTCTAACCTGGCTCAACTTAGTTTTTGATTTTGCTGCTGCTTGTGCCTCCTTCGGAAGTCTCTGGTTCAACACCATCTTTTAGCAAGCACTTCACTAATGATCTTATTCAAGCCTCTATTATTCTCTATTTTGGCACCTTGACTATTTTTCTCCCAGCATTAAACAAAACCTCTAATGACTTTGTTGATTTATACTTTCCTGCAGGTTTATTTCAGTCTTTCTTCCACTGTAAAAGTTCCCTGAGGCAGGATTTTCCTCCCTGCTTCCACACTCTATCTTTAGAATGTAAACAGTCCCGGGGACCATATAGATGCTTACATTATATTTGATAATGAACAAAAGAATATAATTTAGGAGAGGAGAATAAAATATTTTTAAAATTAATAGAATTTAAATTCAGACCGGTAGGAGTCACGGATCTAATTAGTACTAGTAGAATGTCTTTGTGTGTTTTAAAGAGAAATTTAAAAGACACTGCATGGGGGGGAGGATTGCGGGTGAAGGAGATATTGGGATATTTGGGAACAATCAGAAAGGCTTGATGAAAGGCAGGTGTGGTAGGCTGAAAGGAGAACCCCAACAGTGCTAGTGGTCTCACTCTTGCAACCTGTGTCAACATTACATTTGATGGCAAAAGAACTATGTAGATATGATAATATAATACCTACTTATTCAAGTGGACTCAATGCAATCAGAAGAATCTTTATAAGAAGAAGAAAGAAGAGTCAGGAAAGGGTATATGTAAGTGGAAACAGATTAAAAGGGAGAGCTGGCGAAAAGGTTTGGAGACACGACATGGCTGGCTCTGCAGATGGAAGCGTGGCCACGAGCCTTGGGACTCAGCAGCCCTTGCAAGCTGATATGGATGAGGAAGCAAACTCTCCTCAGCTTTCAGAAGTGACATAATCCTGCCAAACCCATTTTTGACTTTGACTGTAATACCGAAAAATTACAAGTCATATTGTTTTAGAAGATTTTTCCTCTTCCCTTATTAAATGGGTTTTTAAAATGAAAAAATATCACATTCTTACTATCCTTCCGTACTCAGGGCTTTAGCTCAGAGCTACAATCTCAGAAGCTTTTTATTTACACAGGTTTCACTAAGTTCCCCAGACTAGACGCAAACTTTCAGTCCTTTTATTCTCCTGCCTCAGCCTCCTAAAGTGTTGCCATCGTAGGTGTGCACTTGACGCCAGACGGCTCAAAACCAGGGTTCCTATTCATGTCAAAGAATGAACATCGCAAACAAAGAAACAGTTTGAAAGTAGAAAGTAAATTTACTAGAAATATAAAGGGGAAAATGAGATTAAATACGAGGAGTTTCCCTGCAAACAGGAGGATGGGCAAGGGTGCCAGTTGTTTAGCAGTTACAGTCACCTCTTATGAGCGTCTTTCTATGAATCATGCATCTTCATTCTCCTATATAGAGCTGGCTTTTACGGATTGGTTCACATTAGCTTATAACTAGTTCATTGGCTTAAGGATCAAATTTGAGAGCCCAAGATAAAACCCGAGACCCTGAGTCACTAGTGTTTTCAGGTCTCATGATCTACTTGACTTTAGCTTTGTTGTTGACCAACCTAAGGTGTGATCTTTTTTCAGCTATGAGAATACTTTGTCATGGAGGAGGAATTCCTCAACTGAGTATGAGTTCGTCACTTGGGACATCTCCTTGGGACATCTCGACCCATCCAGTCTGACTACTCTGAACCTGCCTAATGGAATCTAGTTTCCATGCTATACCTGGCATACTAGTGTCATTTAATCTTATGAATCTTGGCGTGGCAAGAGAAATAATAAATGACAAATTATAAATGCATTTACTTGGGTTCTCTAAAATAGGAAACTTTAGGGTGGGGAGCCTTAAATTTTTATGCTGGTATCTGAGAGCAGAGTTCAAAAACTGGAGATTTAAGTTAATTCCACACATGTAAGCTGATTTGCTGTGAACTAGCAGTGGAACTAAGTTAAGCAGTTATTTTAGATAGGCACACAAACATTCAATTTCTAAGTAGTGGATCTTGCTGAATTCATCTTGTCCATGCATGTGACCATGACCTTAAAATGAATGCTAATGACAAAACTTCTTCACTTGTTGAATATTTCTCTCTTGAGTCCTTCTTGAGGAAAGAATTGCTCCCCTGCTGTGTCAAAGCACTGTTGAGTGATTTGAAGAGCCATTCATTTCATTATTTGGAATAATAATGATACATTGAGCTGCATAATTTAAAGACAAGGATGAATCATCAGATTAGAAATCAGTGTATGGACAAAAGTTCTTCAAATTCACAACAACTCTGAGCTCTGAAAGCATTCCAGTTTCTCTAAGCAGATCAGAACAAGTAATAAGTTGAAAGAACAGTAAAGCGGTTTAAAAATTGAAAAGCTTTTTTTTTTTTGAAACACAGAGCTTTATTTTGGGGTAAAGAGAAGTATCAAGGACATTTTTTAGGAAGAAAATTTTTCTCTTGAAGTACAGAAGAATCAAACTGTATTATTCATTTTCTATACTGAAAAGCTTTACAGTCCAATCTTTGGGTCAATATGTGTGAGACTCTTAATGACAGAAGTACCATCTGTGCTTCATCTTACAAACTTTTAATTTTAATTTTCTTGACTAATAATATATGATTGGAAAATTTGGAAGAGGATAAAATACAACTATTACATATGCTTTTTTGGAAAACACGAATTCAATAATTGTTACCTCCTTGTACTGTATTATTTATAAAATGTATCACAAGCAATTTTAAGGCAGTAGTGAATTAGAACTTGAGGACAGAATGTCATTGAGTGGCTCATTTTTTGAAACATAGACACAAAATAAATAAGAAAAATACAGTATGAGAAAATAAACAGAAGCATGGATAAAACACTGCATGTATATAAAGGATTATTAAATAATGACATACGGTAAATTAAAATAAAGCTATCTGTGCTTTCCTTTGTATGGCAAATGAATGCAATAGGTGACCTTTAAACTGTAATGCTAATGTATATGCTCAACTGGATTTTTCTTAGAGAAAGTTATTGTGAGAAAAGGTTGATAATAAAAGTTAAGTTGGTATGTGATGCAAAGCAATTTTGTGATTCAGTAATACTGATAAATTTCATTCAATTAATTGGTGATAAGAATGAGATAGGGATCTAATTGTATAACTTTTGAAAGAAGACAAAAGCTAAGTTTTGAAAGACTTACATTCCAGTCTAAGGACTTTGAACTTTATTATTTGGGCAGCAATAATCGGGACTTTAAAAACTGAGGGATGACACGATGACAGGCCACTTTTTTGAGTCTTGGAGATGTCATTGTGATAGTTTTATTAGGGGCATATTTTATATGAGAAAGACTATCTCTAAGATGAATGTGTAAGATCCCATTTCAGTAAAAATTAAAGATTTTATTATAAGACAGTAAAAATGGAGATGGGAAAAAAAGTCTTCACATCTGTAATTCCAAGAATTTGGGAGGCTAAAACAAGAGGATTGCAAATTCAAAAGTATCTTGAGCAATTACTGAGAACCATGGCAACATAAAGATACAGAAAATTCTGGGATGTAGATCAGCAACAAAACACGTGTATTGGTCTGCTTCTCTTCAGTAGGATCCAATATCAGATATATCCATAACTTGCTGGGACTCATATTTCTTGGGGATTCAGTCCATAGCTGACTAAAAAGAAAATATCCTGGCACAAGGCAGGAAGGAACACAGCTGCTTAGTTCCTGGGCACTGACTGAAGGGGATCAGGAAGAGCAGCCAGAGAGGAAAGAGCGAGGGACCCATATAGTTCCCAAATGTCACACTGCTGTGACCAACTGAGATAGATCCAAAAGCATGCTTTATGAATCCCGTAGAAGTTCTAAAGCCAATCTAATTAACATAATTCAGTTTAATCGCCATAGCAACCTTGAATTCAATCTCCGGTATCACCAATGTAAAATAAAACAAAATAAAGATGTGAATCAAAGTGGAAGGGGATTAGATACTTGTTTTAGTGGCTTTCTCATTGCTGAGACAGAATATCCAACATTTTAGCTTACAGTTTCAGAAGGTCTCAGTCCATTCACAGGTGAGTGGCTAAAAAATGGTGAAATTATATTGGCGGGGCCAGAGCCAGAGCTGGAGTCAGAGATCCTCATGACATGGCAGAATTGAGCCAACTTTGGGAGGAAGGGCAACACCTTCACACAATTCTCCAGGTCAAGCCCCAAGCATCAATCCCTTCCAATCAGGTTTCACTTCCGAATAGTACACAGTATCCATAGGTACATGAGGCTTTTGGGGGACAATCCACATCCAAACCGGAAACACAATCACATACCTGTGAAAAATGAAGAAGAGATGACAGGGATGGATATATTGATGGTTATATCTTGGAATAATTGTGGTCACTGAAGAGATCAATAGAGAAAAACTATACAGATGGGGTGTGAGTTGAAGGGAGGCATATATTGTATTTTGTTTTGGAAATGATGAATGTGATGTGGCTAGCAGACCCAAATAAGGAAAGTCGGACATTTGCCATTGTAGCTGAGAGACTGAAAGTAGAGGTATCGAATGACCATGCTTCTCTGGTGGCTGATGGCTCGGAGAACTTAGATGAGCCTAGACACTTCCAACTTGGATTTGAAGAGGATTAAAGGAACAAACACTGCCATTACTAGAAGAGACCCTGTGTATGTAAACAGAAAGCAGGTGAAGGAGACTGTAAGTAATAGTTATTCTCTGCAAAGTGTATGTAGGAATTCCATATACCAGTCTTAATTTTTTGTCTAAATTTAAAATTATATTAACATTAAAATGCAATGAAAAGAAAAGTTCTCCATGGCTCTCTCAATAAAAACATTATCATATTCTTAGTTACAAATTTAAAATTTTGTTGTGTAGAATAAATCACAGGAAACAAATTGATGAAATAGTTCAATTAGATCTATTAATCATTTTGATAGTATAGTATTACAAAAAATTTAGGAATATGTAGCTCAATGTTAGAGCACTTGCCTAGTGTATGCATCAGATTTGGCTCAATTTCTGATGTCACACACACACACACACACACACACACACACACACAGCTCACTGTGTTCTCTCATATGTATCAATGAAAATTTCCTGGTTCTGTGACACTGTGAAATTTCCCAATCATAGAAAATAAGGAATGAAGTGAATATATATGTTTTTCCTTTAATGGATTTCATGAAAATAAAGGCATCAAATTACTCAAACTAAAGAAGTAGAGTTATCGGAGTCCGACTTCAAGACTAACTTTGACACTGTCAGATGAATGTTCATATTGACAGAACTCAGTTCATTTACAATGCCTGACTTGAGGCTCTTACTTGGCAAATGTCAGTGAAATAGCTTTTTTTTCTTTTTCCTTTTGTAACACTTCCATTTCCTTTAGGTTGGGAAAAAAATCTATTGAAGCCCAAGGGTTTAGAGGAATGTCATACTGTTCTCTGGTTTCTTGGGAGAATATATACATAGAGACAAGTTACTTTAATCCTACGCATGTGACCACAGTGAGCTGCCAGAAGAGCTTTTCATTGATCTTCCAATAAAATAAAGTGGATTTTTCTACTTGGATTTCAGGAAAAAATATCTCTTAATATTGGCCATTTGGCCATTTCCTCTAATATCTGACTTTTAAACAAATAGCTATATTTGCAAACTCTGTCAAGATTAGTTTTAATGAGTTAAAAATCTGAAAGAATATTTTTAAAATTAAGAATTTTCAAAGGACATTTTAATGTATAGATGTCTTATATTACATTTAAAAATGTACATATTTTACTCTGAGCCTTGGCTTTCTTGCCAGTATATTATCCTGAGGTAGTTTGTATGATATAATTATTTTGTGTACAACACTTAGAAGCAATGGTAACTTTTACATTTTTATCCTGTTTCTTTCTTCTGAGTAATTTTTTATGAATTATAGAATAATTCAAATTCTCAATTTCCCTTCAATAGTGATAGCAACCACAAGCTACTCTATATGTCATTTCTTATTATGAGTATTAAATAATACATATGAAATATTTATCATGATATTTATCAGGTATAGTATGAATTGTAGTCTATTCTGAGTGGCCAATATGTTTTAGACACTGACAATTTTATCATTTCAGACACATATGTGGTTACTTGTGCATGAATACCTTATATAAATATTATATATAGAGTTATATTCATCAAAGATTGGAATTGAGATTTTTTTAGTCTCTGGCTAATTCAGTTTGACTCATGTCAATACTCATATAATCAGTTAATATTTGTTTTTGAAAGCTTTCTATGTTCCCCAGGCTTTGTCATTTTATAGGATGTAATATCTGTGTTTCTCATTCAAGGTTACTCTTTTAGGTAAGAAACTGAAAGCATAGGTACCATTTGGATATTTTATAATAAACTTGCTAACTCTTTTATTTTTTCAATTCTCTTTTGTTTGTCAAGCAGAGATTTTTTTTATGTCGAATTATGCAGATCGTAAGGGTCATGTTCTATCTCTAAGATTCAGTCTGATGTATAAAACAGTCATAGCATAGTGTTTTATATAGTCCAATGAAAATATAAATAATGCTAGCAAATAGTAATGAAGAAGAAATAATCAAATTTACAGTTGATCTGAGAGGACTAGATTGGAAATAGAGCACTTGAACTTATACCTAAAAGATAAATAAACACGAAAGATGAATTTGGACTTCCAGGCCAGAGGAGCCTACAGGCACACTGAGGAAAGGAACAGCAAATGTGTGTGGAACCTGACCTACATGTTATCTTGGTGAAAGAAGTAGGATGCAAAGGCATGATCCCAGGGACTCTGTCTTGCACCTGGCCCCTTCTCCTCTAGCTTTTTTGGTTCTCTTGGCTTCCTAGGTGTCTCCAGGGAGGCAGCTTTGCTACACTGTGCATTTCTACCGTGAGTCTTTCCTCACCTTGGGCCCACAGCAAAGGAGTTGATCATGAACTGAAACTTTGGCAGCTCCAAAATACATTGTTTCTCCTGTAAGTCGACTTCCTAAATATTTTGATGCATCAGTGCCAAGGTGACTATCACAACCACTTTTTTTTTCTGTTCCATGTGTGATGATAACATATTGAAGGGAATATCAAGGCTCTGTCTTTTCTGTCAAAAGTATTTCCGTCTGCATCTGAGTTTAGATTGATTTGAAACTTCCTCAGAGATGGATCATCCAAGATGCATAGGCAGTTTTACAAATAAGTCAGAACTTCTGTTCTATGGTAACAGTTCTTTACCATTAGCTACAAAGGAACTTGTCAAAATTACTGGGATTCTCTGCAATGTCTCTGACCCAAGTTAGCCAACTGTGGAAAGATTGTGTACCTTTAACCCAACCAGAGATCTAAAAGTTCAGTTGCCTTCTTTGAGTTAGAACATAAAATCTGTTAATCGTTCCCACCTCCCACCATTCCAGGATACATTTTCTGATCATTTTTGGTGGGCATTGACTCTACGCTTCTGCTGCAGAAGAAAATTGACTAGCTTTGCTGAGATCTCCGCAGTTTCTTTCCCCCTCCCACCCCCGCTCTTCAATTTCTGAGTGCTTTCTTTCAGTACTAGCAGGTTGGGTTAGGACCATTTCCAGAAATATTTAATCCGTCATGGGTGATTTCCCTGGAGGAGAGATAAAAGAATGGAAATCTACAAACAGTGACATTTCAACAATCTTTTTCCAAATGTTGCTCTGATTATCCCTAATAGAACTTCCATTTATTATCCCAAGCTGTGTAGTCACTGCACCTATGCAACCCTATGGTTTCATATTCTTTCCAACATATCAAGTCAACTTTTGATTCTTCCCTAAGAGGTTACTGAAGTGCTCCTGCTAGTACCTGTTGGCCACCTGGTTCTTTTACTTATAAAAACGTCATGCTGAAACATCTGAGAAATAGGCCTGTGAAACATCCCATGCCCTCACATTTCTTGTTTCTTTGTATTTTGTTCGTTTATTTACTTGTAGATGTATATAGTGTAAACCTACTCTAAACTTCACTCTGATTTGAATCCTCAGATTATTTTTTTCTGTATTTTGAGACAGGACCTTACCACGGTTCTAAGTTGGCCAGGATGGGCTGAGATTTGCCATCTTTTTGCCTCAGCCTCCCAGAGTGCAAGTCAGAAGTAGCTAAGGAAAGAGATCTAAAATTCCCTAGAAGAACCTGCAAAGGGGGTGCCTTGTCAGCTAGTGAATTCAGTGCTGTAAGGGCATGGCCAGACACAAAGTTCATTTTTAAATGGTAAGTTCTTTTCACAGTGGGCAGTGAAACATCTACTAGAATGACTGAAGCCACACTTTCCCCAAAATGAACAAGTAAGCAAATGCAGAATTCTGGATCTCATTGATTATGGACTGAATGTATATCTCAACTTAGGGACACAGGATTTGCATTTTAAAACAATGTTTTCTCTATAATAGCTATTTGGCTTTTTTTTTTTTTTTGCTAGTGTTTTAGGAGCTTTAACATGTAGTAAAAAATTGAAGCCATGAAGTGTTTTGAAAGTTGTATTTTGGAAAGATTAATATACACACATAATATAAAATAGATTAAATTCAAGAGAAACTGAAGACAATGGCACAGAAAGTTATTCCACATTGAAAGCCAGTTAAGGGCACAGGAACAGCTACTAATCTAGCATCAGTGTGGATGAATGGCTGTAAATCATGATAATGAATACAAGAGTTTGTAGCAAGCCTATGCTATTTTGATGTGCTTGAAAGACATCCTCTGACACAGGAAACACTAAGAAATAGTGAAGGATGGGAAATGCTCTAACTTAAAATTTACACGGTCTC
The DNA here is from genome assembly GCA_004027205.1 of Ctenodactylus gundi. Taxonomy (NCBI): domain Eukaryota; kingdom Metazoa; phylum Chordata; class Mammalia; order Rodentia; family Ctenodactylidae; genus Ctenodactylus; species Ctenodactylus gundi. The sequence goes on along the minus strand of PVKB01005146.1, from coordinate 38,775 downwards.
CATGAGTGTTTGTATGAAATTTTGAACTGAATGCCACCATCAACCTTCACCAGGAAAGACATTCACTGAATTGATAAGATCTTGAAGGCATCATTGCTCTATAGGGCTAGCCAGATGACCAGTCACACATGGCCCTGAGAAATGCTGAATTGATTTTGCATGATTTAAAAATTGGGTTTTGATTATTTCAAAATGAGAGCCTTCAAGGGAAAAGACATAGAGATAGATCAATGAGAAAACCACAGAGAAAGCACGAGAAACACGAAGAGCCGAGTTTTCAGAGAGACTGGTGTTGGGTAGGTGTGCAACTGTGTTCTAGATACCCAAACAAAGGCAGCTGGAAGCTAGAAGAGCTGAGAGGCCACTGTGCTCCCCTTTCTTTACAACACAAATGACAAAACAACAATCCAAAGAACTTCTAAGTTTGTGAACTGCTTAATTACTGAACCACCATAAAAGCTAGATCTCTTAAAGACATTTTTAGGCTTTTTCACAAAGCAATATCACGAAGTAATTCTGTTTTCTTTTAATTCTGTCCATGCCATACCAATGCAAATACACGTGTATTTATTTTCTACCTCACTGATATTTAAAATTAAAATTTTTATCAAAATGAAACAAATTCAGAAAAAATCATACACATTGTTTTTGTTGATGAATTTTAAGAAAATTAGATACCTGATCATGATGCAATAAGGCAATATATTACCACTGGACAAGCTGATTCAGCCCTGTGGTCCTGGATAGGAAAGGCTGGAGGCAGAGGGATCACAATTTGACTCCAGCCGGGACAACCTAGCAACTCTGTCATGAAACATGAAATAAAAAAGGCAGAGAAGACACCTCAGTGTGAAGGTCTTGTGTTCAGTCTTCAGTACTGCCAAAAAATTAATATCAATAATTCAAAGGCTCAATCATCTTTCTTTGACACAATCTGTTCATTCAAAGGCAGCTATTATTCTGATCCTAACATCAAACAAATGTTACCTGTATTTAACACTTGAGTCAAATGATCACGAAGTATGCATCTTTCTTTGACTTTTGGTTTCTACATTATATTTATGAGATCTTTTCTTCACATTGGTAACAATTTTACCATGTTTTTTGCTATTTAACATTTTATTTGTATAGTTATGCTAAATAATAACTTTAATAACCCATTTACATATTCTGGAATTGGTGATTATTTTAGCTTTATTTCAAGTTTTGGCCTGTTCAAGGAAACGCTGCTTTCAAATATTTTTGTGCATATCTCTTAGAAAAATATATGTATTTGCTTATTGATTGCATGCCTAGGAGTTTGACATAGGAATGTTTTTCACTTACAGTATTTTCCTAATACTAGCAGGTACTCATATATATATAGGCATTAGGTTAAAATAATCAAGAAATAATGCAGAGCTGTGAGGTGAAATATAGGCTTTAAAAACATGAATAAAACAACTAGATATGCATATTTAAAAAATAAACCTTGATCCAAACTTTCCACTATATACAAAAATGAGTGTCAGGCAAATTGTAATAAAGTTTTAATAAGCTATAAAAGGAATATTTTCATATACTAACATGACTTTTGAACAGAGAAAAACATTTTTGGATTATCGTATGTTAAGGCTAATAACTTCTCATAACATTGTTATACATTAACTTAAGATTAAGTTATACCATAATGTTAAATTATACTATTAACATTTTAATATTAACAACTTGTTAGAAATAAAAAGGGTAAGTATCAGAACAGAAAATATTTAAAATATATACAATTGATGAAGCAAGTGAATCTGGAATTTGCAAAATCTCCTACAACTCAGAAAAGAATATTCAATCAAAATTGGATCCCGTTTGGAATGGATTTTTCATAAAGAAGATATCTCTATGGTTAATAAACATACAAAACTAAAATTAAAATTATAAATAGATTCCACTACACGCATAACAAATATGAAAATTAACTGAAGAGGGAGATTCTGGGTTTACTCTACTATCAATTTCTGACTTCATTTTGTGACTTTTTTTCTTTGGAATTCAGAAACATTTAGACATTGCATCCTTTGGGCAGTGAAAAATGTATGTATGTATTCTAACCAAGAAAAAAGTGAGCAATAAGCTCACAACTCGCCTTCTCCTCCTATCAGAGTCAGGAGATATAAGGTGAAAAAATGAGGCAGAGAAATGGACTAATGAAGGGGAGAGATAGCGGTGTCTTCTCTGGAAAGGGAGAAAGATTTTTTTCCAGGAATTCAGGCACCACCTCTTTTCATTCTTTTAAAGTTTCTTTTTGATGCATGATGCATGTCAACTCTTCATGCATCATCAGTTACTAAGCAGATGGAAGTATAAGAAAGTTAGGAAGGTCACTGTGGAAGAAAGTTGTCTTAGATCCAGATAGCTAAAGATACATATCAAGACCCCCAAAATGCTTGAAATCACAGTCCCATACACACTGCTTTTTCATATCTATCTATCTATCTGTCTATCTATCTATCTACCTACCTATCTATCTATCTCTCTCTATCTATAAATTTAGTGTCATTTGAATCTTAACTCAGCAGCAGCAAAACACGGATGAACTTCCGTTCCTTCACAATCATAGCTAAGAGATTAGATTACCATAGACATTAGGAACATCAGTATCACCATTATTTTGTTTTCATTTCTTATTAAGAGATTTTACTTTGTCACATAAGGGACTTTAAAAAAAAACTTCTCTTTGGCATATCTGAGATACCAGCACAGTAATTCTTATCCTTCAGGAGCATTATTAAATAAAATCAGGATTATCTGAACATAAGCACTGCAGTATTTCAGAGTGGATGTGATAACCAGTTGACTCCTCAGTGACTAACAGGGGAAGAGTGCAGTATGTCTGGATAAAGGTGTGAGTCACTTCCTGGGTAGAACAGAACAGCATGAAATTTCATCCTGCTTCTTGGAATAGTACACAGTTGCAAATAAAATGTGTAATTTGGGGATTTTCCATGTAATATTTTTAGACAACAGCTTATCCCTATTAATTGAGATTACAAAAAGCAAAACCATAGACAAAGGAGTCTACTGTATTTGATGCTAGTCTTTCAAATACAGTCATATTGCAAACCATAAACCCACTCTCCAGTTTTCATGTGGCAACTAAATTTAATAAAGTGAGAAAATATATGATTAATTCCAGTGCTGTGGAACGTTTCTTCATCTTTTGAAGAAGTGGATCTATTTCCAAAATATTTTTGCATACCTGGTAGCAGTCTTTAAGAAAGACTCATCCAATGGTGAGTCACTAGAATTCAAGAGATTGTCACAGTTGAGACTGAGGTGAAAGAAATATTAGCAACTCAATCTTGCTATGGTCTCCCAGAACTTAAAACTCTCTGGAGACTATTCTTTGGTATGGAGACATTTTCTTCATGGATAATTTTAAAAAGAGCCTTTATCACTCGTCGTTCTTAGCAGCAGCCTTCACTGAGGACCATTTTCATGCAGTATCGACTCCTTGACTTGCTCTGCTCTGTACATCGCCTCTCCTTCAGTGCTTTCATTCTTGCTTACATGGCTCCTGGTCTACTCAAGTCACTAATGGTGACTTCCTTCCATCTGGCCCCTCGTTTGATCATCAGAAATCCCATCTCCTCTGATGTGGCATGACCACCATATATGGGCGTTTGCCCAAGCGACAAGCACAAGGCTTAATAAGAGGTGGAGAGGGGCAGAAAAATAAAACGAAAGAAAGAATTGGGTAGAAAAATTGCCAGACAGGCGTAAAGAGAAGAGCCAGAAAATATTTAAAAGGTTTTTGTTTAGAAATGTGAAAAAGCAGAGAATATTCCATAGGAGTTACTCCAGAAGGATAGCTGCATGATTAGCAAAGAGTCTGCACTGAATAGCGGGCCCTTTGTGAAGGGTGATCTAAAGCATATATACACCCCAATGTCTACTACTGGCACTGGACATACATTTGTCTTAAAATTAAAAGTTGAATTACTGAGATCCAGAATTAAATGGTGGCAAGTTCTCAAACACCGGAGTAAAGCTTTTGTCTACCTATATTGTGTATAAACAGATTTTAGAATATACAGTAATGATGTTACGATCAGTGACATGAACATGAGAGACAAAGGGTGGCATTTTGATTAAAAATTATTGGTTAGATGGTGGAAGAATCCTAGTAGAGATAAAATGAAAGTATGGGTTGCAGGATTTTTAAGCTAAGGCAAAGAATTGAAATAAAATCATTGTGTCATAATGAACATCCTAGGGCCTCGTGAAGAACGGTGTGCTTTCGTATCCTTATATTACCTGAATGATTCACTATTTTTATTTTTGTCTCTCTACCTTCTCTTCAACAAGTTTAGTAAAGTAAAAATACTGAAGTAAAATTCTGTACTTAGATACTGAAGATACACCTCACAGCTGCCAGCACAGAACTTGGAGTTAGGTTCGTGTTAACACAGAAAATATATACATAACTTACCAATTAATTATATAAATGCTACAAGAAAAGGTGCAGGTTTCTAGGAATGTGTGTAACTAAAAATGATAATAATAACTTAAACTTGGAATTCACAGAAGGTATCCATGTGGTGGTGATACTTATAGGGAAGTCATCCTAACTTAAAATTCTGGAAGCAGAAGGTGAAACATCGAACGGTCTCTCTCATATGAGAGATGCAGATCACAACTCCTATGGAACTTAAAACTATAGACAAAATGAAACAAGGGAGTAGGGTGGGGAGGAAGGGAGGGGTGGGTATGGGGTGGGACAAAAGGAGGGTGGGAAAGTCCTTGTCACCTTGGCAAGATACATAGATGCACAAAATGCAAAACTTCATTGTAAACCTTAAATTTTCCACTTATACATATCAATAAAATGGGAAAAAAATTCTGGACACACAGACTGACATCCTTTTCAGCACCTTCCTCAACCCGTGCTCTTCTGGTCACCCACTGGGAAGTTGTCCTTTGGTTTCTCATGGCACATAGCCTAGGAACTTTCTTGGAATGTTTGATGACACATAATGCTTTGAACAGATTCAAAATCTGCACATCTAAGTCATTTTTGGTCTATGCCCTGAGAACTCATTTTTTGTTTTGTGCCCTCAAGTATACCATATCACATTAAAACAGAATGTTTTACTAAAAAAAAAAGAAATAAGAGATGAAAACAATAAAAGCCTTTGCAACATTCAGTGGGCGACCCGAGGCAGAGAAGATTGGGTTCCACCAGTGCCAAACGTACATGTGTGGTCCAAATAGACTTTATTAAGAGCAGCAAGTAGAATTGGCAATGGATTCCAAGTATTTTCGCATTGAAAGTTTTATCAAGCAACAAATTTCCACCCTCACCATACTGAGTACCCACAGGACTGAAGAGACAGCACATGCAGAAGATGAGGCTGAGCACAACAGTCCCAAGGATGCCAAGAAGATTCGTGTTGGCTGACGGAGGGCACCAGCTCACGGCAAGGAAACCAGAGGCAACGTGCTGCTGCAGTTCGGATCCTAGGCTTTTGTCACAAGACCTTTGGTTTACCTGTGGCTTCTTCTCAAATTACCAGCATAGACCAGGTTGAAGGAAACCAAGACAGTTTATATTATCAGGTTATTCATCTTTGCAAGTAAATTTAGTTTGGGTTTTCATGCAAGTCTCTGGGAATGGATTTATGACGTTGATGATTTTCAAAAAAAAAATGTAATTGTCTTTCTAGTTATGACTTAACTAGTCCACAGTAGTAAATGGTCTGCTACAGACAGAAGGATGAAGCAGAATCACTACGTGGAAGACTGGGGCTCTTCCTCACCTCCATCCATATCTGGAAGTAGCTAAAATTCTCCAGACCTTGCTTACTAATGTTCTTGTGACTGGTGTGTTGAACAGCCAGGCTCATGGATGGAATCAGAGCACACTTATTTTCTTAACACGCTGTCCAATTACTTAACTGAGGACTTAAGGAGTTGCTTTTTCCCCTAACTGCCAAAAAAACCAGGCAGTTTGATAACTTTTCTTGACTCTTAATTTATTCAACACCCTACCATCAGTTCTAGTTACAAAACAGATTGCTCACTTTTGTGGAAGAAACAAATTTATTCAGTTCTAACTTCTTTACTGGCTTCCTCAGCTGGAGATTGCTGCAGTGGGTGACAGAAATTCAACAAGTTCTTTTTTCTTTCCTTTATTCTCTTCCCAAAATTGAAATTTACAAGCCCTCTCAGGGCTGGATCTTGATTAAAGGAGGAACAATGACAGTGGAGGAAGAGAAGGGTTTACTTGGGTGACACTGTCACGTGCCGGTTTCACGCTTTCTGAGTCTGGCCACTGTCCAGCACTATCATGGATTTTTAGATGCAGTGCAGGATGCTCATTTAAATTTGAAGTTTTGAGAAACATCAGATTTGTTTTAGTATTCATATGTCTTGTTCTATGTTTGAGACTCACTTACACTAAAATATAATTTATTGTTTATCTCAAATTCAAATTTACCTTGCTTTCTCTATTTTGATTTACCCAGTCTGTCAAGTCTATCTTTAGAGAGGCAATGTTATTTTTGGAGACACTTATGTATAATTTCTTTAAGGTGGGTGATTTTTCTATGCTGACAGAAATATGTTGTGCATGTCGCTAGAGTCTGCTTTGCTGACCTCTGTGTTATCTTCTTGAACAAGGTCTAAGGAAACCTCTGCTGGGGCTTTGTTATGCGTTGGCCATACTTGGGAAGTAAAAACACTCATGCAAATGCTGTCCCGGTTGATTCTATGAGGGTAGGCTGTCCATTTTGCTACCTCCCCCTTTCCCACTCTCTGGGTTGCTAGGCTGTTTTCTCTTTACCTGCAATCTCTCAGTGTTCAGCCAGACACCAAATGCCACAGCATTTCTTTGGTGGCAGTTGACAGAGGAGAAATGCTGAACTCAGATTTTCCATGTCTAAGAAAGGGTAGTGTTGTGGGTAGGGTCTGCAGTGTCCCCCAAACGTCTCATGTATTTTAATGTTGGTGGACTGGGGTCTAGTCTGGAGGGGTGGATTACAGTTAAGACTGAAGGCGTGTGAGTTGGGATTAATGGTGTGTAGTGGCCACACCTGGATGCAGGAGGGACTAATTACTGGGCGGAGACCTGAAAGGATATATAGGCTGCACCTGCCTTCCTGGAGGACTGGGACTAGTCTCAACTGATCTCAGCTTGCCTTCCTGTTTGTGACGTCCTGAGAAGCTCCCTCCACCTCTGCCACTGTCCTGTACTCTTATTGCTGCCGGCTGCCCCTGAATGGATTGTAACCATATGAAACTGTGAGCTGAAATTAACCTTTCCTAAATTTGTGGGTGTTGGGTATTGAGTCACAGCAACAAAAAAGAGACTAAGACAGGTAGACACTCCTTTTCAGTGTATCTAGGAAGAAGGACTCATGAAAAAAAACCCCACCTACTTCTAAAGAAATATGCTCTGAATTCCATTAATTCAATGACCAATTTTCTTATTCTCATATGTCTATAATTGATTTGCCACTGTCTCTTGGAAATTGTGGCATGTAGTGTCTTAACTACCAATTATATCATATTCCTTCCAACAACATTTCTAATTTAGCATCTTACCCCTGTAAAAGAAAATGTTGGCATAGATGATCTCCAGAAGCTTTTATTGCATCAACCTTCTGTACTTCATTGGGGATAAGTTTTCTTCTTCTATTTTGAGTCATTTTTGTCATACATTAAACATCACAGTTTGTTTTAATACACAAATTAGATATGGCTGTGAAATGTTCTTCCCAGGACATTAAAATGATCACCTGAGTAGTGAAAAGTTCTACAAAGATGCGAAATTAGTTTAAAATATAGAAGAATATGTGAATTCACAATACATGCATCTTTCTCAAAGTGAATTTGTAAAAATATAGGCTCCTTAAAAATACCAAAGGCCCCTATGGTTTATAAGACCAAATATGAAATCCTTAATATGGTGTACCTCATATTTCACTACCTGGCCCCTTTTTACATTTGCCACTGTTACCATTACTCCTCAGCATCTAGTTTCTTCGTGGGAAATATATTCTCAAACAAATTAATGAACTTCACAATCCCCCCCCCCCTTTTTTTTAATACTGTGGTTCCTTGTTTTAAAAGTCTTCCTTGGCCTTACTCAGAGGGCACAAACTACTAAGATTTTAAGAATGGATCGAAAGATCAGCTCTTCTAGGAAATCTTTGTTGCTGTTCCATCATCTCCCTCCCCCAAGAATTTCAATGTTGCTCTCTCTGGACTTTACTGACTCTTGAAATCACTTCTGGAATGACTTCACAGAGGAATGACATTCATGATTGCTTATTCCTATTTAATTATGAAAGTGTTGTCTCTTGCTAAATTATAAGAGCTTTGAGGCAGAATACACATCTTTTATTTTTTCTGTGATCCAGAGGGTGGATCAATCCCACTTCTGTTGCTCACTCCACATGAGTTTGAGAGTCAGTGGATAGTATGTGGGATTCCAGTATTGTCAGCATGGGAACCCCGCACCTCTGCAAGTGTCGACAATGCCTGACCTCCTTGAAGAACTTCTATTTTGAACTGCAGGTCATATTCATGGTCATGCAAGAAAGCAATCTTGATTATTGATACTTCCTATTTATTGTAATTAAAAAGGAAACTTGAATAAAATAAAATACTATTTAAATCCACTTTGTAAGGATTGATGCTCTTTGAGAAGATTCAACACCAATCTTAAAGATTTCTTTTCAAAGGAGTGATCACTGGGAACAATTATAGTCCTCTACAGACAACATTGCACATTATTTAGAGGACTCCTGAAAATACATTTACAATGAAAGAGTATGTTTGTTTCTACAATTATCAAGGCCCTAAGTTTGATTCCCCAGAACCACATAAGCTGAGCATGTTGGCACAAGCCTGTATAATTTCAGCACTTGGAAGGCTGAGGCAGGATGCTTACTGTATGTACAAGGCTAGTCTGGGCTACATGGTGAGTTCAGGTCAGCCTGGGCTACAGAGTAAGACCCTATCTCAAGAGAAAGTATATGCAAAAGACAAAACATCCAAATAAAATATATTTATATATGAATATAATATATAATATATTAATATTATGTGTATATTAATATGAATGTATATCACATATATTATATATGGTATTTTGTCTCACAATATATAGAAATCTTTTTAGAAAACAAAAAAAATACCTTTTCTACAATCAACAAAATACCTACATTGCCATAAACCAGAATTATATGAAGCTAGATGGCTTTGTCAAATAACGTCCATAACACCAAAAAATAACTTTTATGACAATTTTTTTCCAAATAGGTAGGAACAATCAGAGAATGTTGTATAGTCCTAACTGATCACATAAAGAATTCAACTTTATAGTTTGCCTTTAACCTTTCCCATGCCAGTAGCCTCCATCTGGGCATGTATCAAGTCCACTCTTCTATCTCAACTTACTTTGTGCTATTATAACCAGATACTACAGAGTGAATGATTTCTGAAAACAAGACACTTCTTTCTCAAGCATTAGGGATCCAAAGTCGTGGGACCTGCCTCTAATCGAGGCTTTGTTGAGTGCTATCTCCCGGTAGAATCTACAAGGCAAGGAAACAAGAGACTATCTACTTGAGAGAGAAAAGAGGGTCTCACCAAGCCTTCAGAACCCACCTTTGAGATGATGACTGTCTTGGACCCTCCTGATGTAGTCACTTCTCAGGGTTCTCACCTTTGAACACTCTTGCTTGGGAGATTAAGTTTATAAAACAGAATCCTCGGTAGACACAATCAGACCAAACATCTTTGCCCACTCCAAAAGCTCTCCTGTTCCATTTCCAACCTTAGGAGCTCTTCTAGAACGCAAGCAATGATGTTCCTTCCATTCCTACAGCAAACTTCGTGTGGTGCTTATCTTTCATGCTTGGTTAATTTTAATTTATTTGTTCATATATGATGCTCATATTTCACATTTATCTTCAGAATTTGATAAATATTGGGCACTTTAAATGACTGTGTATTTCTTCTATAGTGAAGAACCGTGTGGAATGGTAGTCACAACCAACAGAAAAGTTTCTTATTTTTAGATCACTAGACTATATTTAGAATTTGGTTGTATTCTGATTTAATGCAACACCACTTTCCATTTTTTTTTAATCTCATTGGTTTTAACTAGTCACTGACTGCAGTGTTAATCATATTCTTCTTTATTTAAAAGGTCAGAAACCTTTTTAAGTGAAAAGAATAAAGGTAACCAATTGCTCATTAATTAAAGATCCCAAAATATATTGCATTTATATGAATCAGAACTTCCCAGTTGTTTTTGTTCACTGCCTATTGTTGCAAAGTTGCCTGATGGATGAGGAAACAGCAGTCCCAAGTGCTTCCACATGCAAAGGGTATGTGCGAATGGATGGAGAATTACTTGGAACAGGGCTGTGATATGCAATCTACAAGCCACAACAGAAAAAATGCCATTCTGCCTCAATTGCTCCCCTTGGTGGATCTGTCCTTGGGTTGTTACCATAGCGATTTTGGAAGCACCCTTGTTTTGAGAGCTACTATCATGAGCTTTTTTCATAGGTAGCATGCTGATTTGTAAATTTAAAAAATCATGTTTGATCAAACTACATGCTCCAAAGGCTAGCTAGCCCTGGCATTCCAGGCTGCTTGTGCCCAATGACAAATGCTGACGATGCACTTAAGGGATGAATTGTCAATGATCAGGAGTTGGTGGCAAAACATTAATACCTATTGATTATACTGTGATAGGTTTTACACCTGAGAACTCAATGTATGTTGCAGGTAGCAGACTTTATGTCAAAAAGAGAAGGAAAAAGGTATGAAAGAGAGATAAAGAGAGAGATTGAACATTATTTTTCAAGCCAATTAGAAATTTCTGTTTGTTTTTGCTGTTTCAAACTATGAAGGGACCACAAAAGATTTAAGCCATTTTTAACCAATACGTTAGCTTAGTTGACAATGTGTAGAAACCTGACTTTATAATTAAAAAGTAACACAGAATCAGAGGGTTCAAAGAATGGTTTTAATTAAAATATTTTACTTCATTTATCTTAAAATAATAAATCATTACAAACAAAAAACTGAAAATGAATGGGCCTTTGCCTTCCTCCTACAAAATGGGCCATTTGTTTATCTATAAAGTTAGCCATTATGTTACTACCTGTGGGCAGGCCACTACTTTTCTTTTGCAAACCAACCCCAAATCATTAAATCTTAACAAACTTCATAGATTTCTATCAATAAACACAAAAAGATTCCACACTCAAGCTTTAGCTCACTTCTCTTCTTTCTCCTCACATCTTGCATTCTTTTCTTGATGTGTACTTTTAAGATTCTACCTAATAAATCTCTTCATGACTCATAAAAATAAAAATGAAAGAAAAACTTTTATACATCGAAGAAGAAAGGCATTTTTTTAGTGCCCTGCGTTTCTGCTTCTATTCTAAACTCTTCAAAACATCTGCATGTATCCTCACGGACAAAGTGCTGTTCCTGAGGGCCTCACTGGACACTAGGCCTACTGCATTTACCGCTGTCTTAGTTACTTTTATATTGCTGTGGCAAAATGCCCAACAGATACAAATTAGAGAAGGAAAAGTTTATTTTAGCTCACAGTTTCTAAAGGTCACACTCCATTCATGGGTGGCTGGCAACAGTGAAACATGTGTGGAAGAAGTATAGGCAACTCCTTATGGCATTGCAAACAGGAAGCCAGGTCCCGAATACAAGAGGTGGAAATACCATATGTCTTTCCTGGTCCTGTCTCAGTGACCTACCCCTTCCAGGCCCAGCATCCATGCTCCCCCCCTTCCAGGTTTAAGCATGTGATTACACCTCATGCCTGGAGTCTATAGTCTATCACATGCCTCTCTTCCACCACATACCTATAATCAAACCATTAATCCCCCTCAAAAACTCAACTACACTTTGAACACAATTGTCACACTTTTCTTTCCACTTTCTAAAGCAGTTCTGAAAGTTCCCTTTTGTTAATGTCTTTACAAGGTGGAATCAAGTATGCAGTGAATTCTGCTGCAAAGTGCCACCCAGTAGAAAGGTGCAAAAACATTCAGTGTATTCCCAACAACTTTGTTCACTGGATCTGGTTCCATGTGACTTCTCACTTGACTTCACAGTCAAAATAACCATGAAAAGTAAAAACTTGGATCTATTCGGGACTTCAGGACAGCAAGCCAGTGGGAGAACCTGCAAATACTAATGAAGAAGCCTTGTGGGTCTGCTTCAGGAAGTGGCAATAAGGATGGCATAAATGTGCTCTATTTGAGGGGAGATAATTTGAGGGAAATTAATAACAATAGGTCTTTCATTTTTAAAAATTTAAGCATCTATCATCATTTTTTGTCTTACCTCATAGCTCTTCAGTGTTGTTTTATGACCTTAGGTCTTTCAAGGATCTAAAGCATTGTCTGACGCATAATCAGTTTTTCTTCTTAGAATTTTGGTTTTCCTGGATTAATTTTCATTCATCATGCATGGCTTTGAATCCAAAGACAGTTAAAACTAGCAAGCACTTTTTTAAAGACTAAAGTAAAAGTTCCTGAGGCCTAAACATTTTAAAAAAATTCTAAATTGTGGTCAAAAAACAACTCCAAATTTTCTGTTCATATAGAATTGCTCAGAATCATTTGTTGTAATTGAATTTGTAGGTGGTATTCAAGCCTAACTGCTCTTGCAAAAATAAGTTTACTGTATGTTGAACATTGAAGGTGAACAATTGAGTCACTTAATCAAAAGTCTTTGACTGACTGTGAATCAGTTTTAGTCAGGAGTGAATCAGCTTTTGATTTATTGGCCTTAAAGCAGTGGTGCCTGACTGGTTTGACCCAAGGGACCAGTTTATTTGAACACCAGTCTCTAAAGGATGGGGAGTTATAGGGAAGGGATGAGCTGGGTAGGGTGGATACTTGTTCCACAGTAGACTTGGAGGATAGTGTTGACATGGCCAGGAGCGGCAGAAAGGGAGCAGGAAGTGAAGCGCAGCTTCTTGTCTGGTCAGCAGAAGCTGCTAGAACATAAGAGCACGCTGACAGGAAGTGGAGGCCTGGAGGCTGAGGACCCTGCCTTAAATTTATGAAACTGGTGGTTTGCCTTTGGCACGCTGATGTCTCCTTTCCCTTACTTTTTCTTCTTTGTCTTGGTATTTCTTGTTCTTACAAACTTTTTGGAAAACGGTAGTTAATTCAAGTGTTGGCCGTGTACATTAACAGTTTCTTTTCCTTAAGGATGTTAGCATTTTCAACTTAACACACAGAAGTTGAAAGATTAGTCTCTGATTGGAAGAATTTGAGCCAATCTGAAAATAGTTAGAGTGACAGGAAAACTTTTCCCCAATTCCTGAAATTAGACAATCATGCCCAGAAATAAATTTTCCTTTTAAGAACATTGAGTTTTCAATGTGCCTACGTGAAAAAATTAGAAGCTCTGAATAAAAGCATGAATCTGTTAGCAGCCATATATGCCCTTAAAAAATTAACAGAACTAATTCATAGGACATTTGGCAAGAAAAGGTGTACACTTACAGAGTAGCACAGCTGTGTTCCAGTTTCAATAAATGTGAGGTTAGGGTAAAATTATTAAATATAAAAATACAAGATAACAAATGTGATTATGTTTTTTTCACCATTTTATTGATATGTACAAGTGCAGAATTTAAGGTTTATAACGGAGTTGAGCATTTTGTGCACATACCTATCTTGTCAAGATGACAAGGGCTTTCCCGCTCTCCTTTTGTCCCTCCCCCTACCCTTCCTTCCCTTCACCCCCCCCCCCAGTCCCCCTCTTTCACTTTGTCTTTCGTCTAAAGTTCCATGAGATAGTTGTGGTCTGGGTCTCTCATATCAGAGAGACCATTCGATGTTTCACCTTCTGCTTCTGACTCACTTCACTAAGCATGGTGAACTTATTGAGCAAGAACTCAGAAAAACCACTCCATTCTCAATAGCTCAGCAAAAAATTAAATAACTAACCAAGGAAGTAAAGGACCTATATAAAGGAAACTACACTACATTGAAGAAAGAAGTTATAGGAGACATTAGAAAATAGAAAGGCATCCCCTGCTCTTGGATAGGTGATTATGTTTTAAAAGTGTGTCATGCCTTTGAGATGGAAGCAAAGAGACACCACGAAGACTGAGCACTGGACTATTGAAGACATCGGAATGGCTATTCCTTCTGTTTTTCACTTAACAGTGAAATGAAAATCAGCTTGTATTCTGCTCTAATAAATACTAATTATCATAGTAATTGGGCAATAAAACTACAGTCACAATAATTATCTTAACGACACACTATCTTTTATAAAAGTAATTGTTTTACGATAAAGAAGAGTTCTACTATTAAGCAGAATCCAGTATTTCTGGGTAAATCTATTTAGATGAGTATATGTACAGCATTTAGGGCAAGTCACATACATAAAAACACCTCTGCTCGCACAGGCACTCAGAATAAATTTTATCAGGTTTTCTCAAGGATAAAATTTGTATTCCAGATATGATTGCATCAATTTTCCTTCTGATTTTAGAGGCTTATAGATTTTATTTTAAGGATCTAAATACAGACATTTATTGTGATTAACACTGTGTTTATGTAAATATGCTTTGGTGAAGATGCTTCTAATTATGAAAGCAAGTTTAAGAAACGGACTTATTTGAGAAATTCAGAGGTACTTTCATGTGTGTTGTACAGTGGCAGTACAAAAAAGTACAAACATGTCAGAAATTCCACATGTGAAGGTAAAACTAATAAGTACCCATGGAAGACAAAATGAGGGCCATAAACAAATGCATGAAAGCCAGACTGTTACCTGGGTTTCTGACTTATCGGAGTTGATAATAATGTTGTTTCATGAAATGGGCAAAATGTGTGAGTAATTAATTTTAACTGTTATAAAAAACAAAGAACCCTAAACTCATTGGCTTGCCAAATGTGGAGATTACAAATAGCTCACCTATTTAACAAGGAAAAGACAGTTTTCTCAGAGACAACTCAAAGCTGTGGGTTCCTTCTACCATTTGTTTATTTCAGGGTCTATGGATTCTATTTTCATTGAGGAAAGACAGAGAAAGATGTTTAATTCTCATTAATAGCTAAAATATGGAAGTCACCAAAATACCCATCAACAGACCAGTGGATACACAATCTGTGGTATTTATACACAATGGAATACCATGCATCTATAAACTCCAACAGCGTGGAGGCTTTTGCAGGCAAATGGAAGAAACTTGAGAACATCATGCTTAGTGAGGTGAGTCAGAAGCAGAAGGTGAAACATCGAATGGTCTCTCTGACATGAGAGACCCAGACCACAACTATCTCATGGAACTTAAAATGAAAAACAAAGTGAAGTCCCTATGCTCAAAGTAGTAGACATAATTGTGGAATGTTATCATTAAAATAAATATAATTTTAAGAATATCTCAAGGTAACCAGTCGCTAGTGCACGACTCTAATTCCAGCTACTTGGGAGGGTGAGGTTAAATACTATGAGTTAGAGGCCAGCCTGAGAAACATTGTAAAACTCCATCTCAAATAACAATTAAAAAAAACCCCAGAAACAACAACAAAGACCCTCTTAAAACATGTGACAAATGTTAATGATCATGCAACAAGCAGACACAAATCTGATATTATAATATCAGAGTTTCAGAAAATTTCCCACACATGCATATCGGTGACAAAATATTTGGAAACTTTCTTTTTGTTGTGGTAACTTGGAAATCAGATCACACAGCACAGGGACCTGGCAGCTCCAGTTAGAATTTGCCAAGCAGAACCTTAATGGAGTACAACAGCAGTTAGGGGCTGCCTGGGCAAGGTAGTGTAATACAGATACACTTGGCCTCATTTTAAGCCAAGAAAAACGAAGTCATTTGGGAGCTTGCATGATTAGGGACATTGACTTTTATACTCCAAAAAAGAATGAGACACGTTACTTTAAAGGTTATTAGTAACAAAGATCTAGTTACAGTTTT
This sequence comes from Ctenodactylus gundi, assembly GCA_004027205.1. Taxonomy (NCBI): domain Eukaryota; kingdom Metazoa; phylum Chordata; class Mammalia; order Rodentia; family Ctenodactylidae; genus Ctenodactylus; species Ctenodactylus gundi. Next base: position 22,787 of record PVKB01005146.1, on the reverse strand, counting down.
TGATTCAGTAACAGGGATTTCAGTAGAGAGACTAGACTTAAGGCACTGGCTCCTCACTCAAACCTGAAGCTCTCAACATGCTCATGATTAAGTTGAGAGACAGATAGTCAAGAAAGCAAAGACACAAAGCCAGTCTGTAAATTTTGGTTCAGAAAAACCTCTAGGTATACTTATTGGCACATGAAACAAAAGCAAAACCAAAAAAGATTAGATGCTCAGTACTTGGGTGAAGGTACTGAGGAAGGTAGTACCATAACTAGAGGCAGGATATGGGCAAGAAAACAATGGATGAACAATTGATAAACATGTCCTCATCCATACTCAGAAGTCTAGAAATTCATACCTTACAGCTCATTCTAGCACTAACTTCATGCCTAGTCCTAAGAAAAGTTCTGCACCTCTACTCCTTTGACTAGGAAATTAAAGTTTACCTTTGTTCCCCTCAGGAGCTGTTTTTTTCTTGTGTTTCTCAGTGCTGAATTGACACTGTAAGAATGCAATAAATATTTTAGCACTATGCAGCTATAAATGGACATGAAGATAACTTCATGGGAAGTGGGCCTCTGAGGACAACACCTAATGTCATACCTTGGAGGCAAGAATTTGATAGGAATTACTTTTCAGAAATGAGTAGAATAGAAATTATCAAAAAATCTTATTTCTAAGAATTTTAATGAACTTTAACAGTAAATTTTTAGAACATTTATGTGTAACTCTTTCTAACATTAATTACCAGACTCCTAGCAATTATCGCATTATCAGAATATAAACTGTATAATTAAATATGTCATAAGATGTTTCCATATTTCTGTAATTGCATATTACTTACATTTTTAATGTTTTCTGGCACCGCATATTCATTGTATTAACAACAAATTCCTCTGCCCTTTTCTGTATGCACATGTAAGATACTTTGATCATATTCTCTTTCATTAGCTACCCTTACTCTTGCCTTCTTGATCCTTTCTTTTTATCTGATTGGCTCCTTTCTACATTTATGTTAGCTTTTCATCCTTGCTTTCTATCTTAACCATATTAATATGAACTGCTAATAATATTACCATCCCTGTATCATATTTAATTTTCACATTAGCTATCTAATTCCTGACACAGCTCAGAAACAAAGAATAGGAAAATACATTTTTTCCTATTTAGTGACAAAAATGCTATTAGAATTTAATTTCCCTACTTCTTAGTTCAAGGATTTTGCACAATAAAAGTTCAATAAAGGCATTTGTGATATTTACATTTTAAGAATTCAACTGTGTACAGTCTTGTCAGTTTTTGCATTTGACTTTCTCACTTCCTTCATACTTTTTTTAAAAGAAGGAATTATCCACTTGCATAAGTAGAAATGATGCTGTGTATCACTTTAGAAAGTTTGTAAGTGATGAAGATTGAGAATTATTTCCATTTGAGAAACCCATTCCAGTAGCTTGGAACTTTTTGACTTTACAGAGCTAGAGTTTATGGGCTTGGTTCCGGAGCTTTCAGCCTTGCCTGTGTCCAAACTCAGGATTGAAAGGAAACCACACAGAATTTGCAGAATCGTGGAAGGATCATGATTTTTAAAATACTATTCAATGCTGTCGACTGAATATAGGACCTCTATGAGCAAGCACTTTACCACTGAGCTACGTCTTTGGCTTAGAAGCACCTGTGACCCCTATCAGTGACCTTGCTCACTAGATGGTTGTGTATTAGAAGGGTTAAATGCATTCTCTGGGCATCTGAATTCTGTCGATGATATTTTTTGTCTGTATCTGTCTGTACGCTAATTTGTTCCAAGTAAAAAGGCAGTGGAAGTTATGGTAATGGATTATGAGGAAAATTCCAAACTACTAGAAATTTTAATCTTCAGAGAATATCCAGAGAATGTATTTAGTTTAAAATAACAATGCACGTAGTAGCTAAAGTTATGATAGTGATAGCAGTGGTCAATCTGCATTTTAATTCTTTTCTGTCAAGTTGCAGTTAATAAGATATCTCAGGAACATAGAATAAAGCATGCCTTGGGAAAGAAGAAGCAATGTGATTTAATGAGAAATTAAAATTGATGATACTGAACTCAATAATATGAGCAAAATGGGATATCCTTAGTGATTAGATGTTTTGAAAATTATTTTAAGAGCTTGGGCTGTACCTTAGCAAGTGCAAGGCCCTGGTTTAGATTCTCCAGCACCACATCACCTGGGAGTAGTGGACATGCTTATGATCCCAGCACTCACGAGACTATGGCAAGAAAACTTCAATGTGATCAGGGGCAGCCTGGGCTACAAAGTGAGATCAGGACCAGGTCTGAGCTAGATGGTGAGACCTTGTCTCAAAAAAATTACTTTAAAATTATGAAAAACATCATAATTATTTGCAAGCTAGAGCTTTTTCAATGTTTTTTAGTCATTTTTGAACAAAGTCCATTAACTAATTTCACAGTATTGTGCAACTGTACATAAATTGGAGAGCTAATCTTTCCCACATATTTCCAATAACTTTCTCAAAGAGGAATATTTCCTGAAAATATGGTTCACAATTTTGATTAGAGAAATCTTGACTGGTTAGAAAGTGCACATTTTATAGTTAAGGCCACCATCAGATATTGTTTGAGGCAAATAATTCAACATCACCACGTGTTAGCTTTTGCACTTATAAAAAAAGAAAAACGATACCTTTGGTCTTGCAGACATTTCAAGATGAGAAATATATACTTTTTAGAAAAAATGTTTAGAAACAATATAATACAATGCATCTGTGCAAGCGTTATCATTATTATATTCTGTATTCTCTACTGTAGTTCACTAATCATTGTAGGCTTGGGCCATCTTGAAATACAGTGTACTTTTCTTACTTCCTTTTATATTTCACTTTCTTTTTTCAAAATTGGCTCACTGCTTGGCTATATTGAAGTAAAGTGCCTGTTCCTTATGGCCCCATCATGTGGCTCTCAAGCACACAGGGAAGATTGTGAAGGGAGCGTTAAAGATTCAAGCTCTGTGGAGTTTCTGGATTTTTCAGTGTCATTTTTAAAAGGAAAAAAAGAGAAAGAGAACATAGTTTTTACTCTCCTTTCTATTAAGGCATTTTTATGGTTAGATTTATTTTCCTGACTCATTTTTTAAAAACTTTCATTAAATATCAATAATTAGCTTAAGTGCTGTAAGCCTGAGCTCTGAAGGAGTTGGCATACCCACGCTGAAGCAGGTATCCGTCTTTTAAATTGATTGTCCTATGTCAGGTTCTGATGTGCATCTGAGTCACCTGCTGCTCACGTGTGCTCACTGAAATTATAGTTAAGGGGACACACGCTGTTTGGGTGTAAGTAGCTCAGAGAAGCAAACGTAGCAAGTAGCATTTGGTTTCCCACATAATTGTGCCATCTTCTGAGCACTGATGGAGACAATGAAATATTCATGAGTCTCTAAAAGGCTTTGGGAGAGCCTGTGTACTGGAATGGAACATTAATGAGCCAGTATCTTCTGGTTCCGTGCCAGGGAGGGGCTGTTAAATAATTTAGGCACCATGAGCCAGAGTTTACACAGGAGGAGGCAGGAAGAAGCAGTCTTTCCGCATTGCAAATGTTCCTCAGCCATAATGAAATGAACACCCATCTGGTCCCAGTTCTCTCACATTTCTTGGAGTATTCTCTTTAAAACCATCATGGCATCAATGTTTGGAATCGTTGATTAAAAAAATAAAGTTGCCTGAATATTGAATTGCAGCTGGCACATTTTAATATTGCTTAATTTCCTTTTACTGATCATAATCTGCATAGTGAAAAGCATTGAGGTGAAAAACAGGACTCCTTTAACTCAAGATTCCGACTTTCTTGTGTCCTAAGGAAGTTCTGAACCCGTGGAGAACTTCACTTCGTGATTGATTATTAAGCTCCTTAGAGAATTGCATGCTTAAGGAAAGGATGCCCCAAGACAGTTGAATAGGAAAATTTGCGTGGAAATGAAAGATTGCAGACCTTGAAGAAGTCCTTTGAGTTGCACAAGTAGAAAAGAGAATAATGAGGAGGTATGAACAAATGAACAAACGTACACAGAAAGACATGCACAAAAACCGGAGAGATAACATTTCACAATGCACAGTATCAATAGCTCTGTAAAAATTCATGTGTCTGTTTTTCACACAGAAAAAAGTATGAATAACACAAGCATATTTCCTCTAGAAAACTTTCAGCTGATGAGCCCAGGTCTTGGCTCACCAGATGCATGTCCAGATCGCTGATAAGTAAGGAGGGTACCCTGAAGAGGTTGACTCCTTCTTTTAGCAAAGAAGACAAAGTGAATTCTGAGGACGGTTTAAGTGCTTAGATCTTTCACATCAGGTAGTGAAAGCAGACGTTTTCATAGCCTTGCATTAAATATGCAAAATCTCATAGTTCTTTCATAAGAGAAAGCATCTGTGCTGTTTCTCTTGGTCACTCAAACATTATTCTTAGAATTCTCAGTCTGACTTTCTCAGCAAGGCTAAAATTTGCGAATATTTAATGATGGAATTTGCTTGTTTATGTTTCTGTTTCATTTACACAAAACTGCTACTCACCAAACATCTCTTGTGCCCAGAAAACAAAGTATTAAAACTCAACTCCCTTTCTCTGGCCCAAGAAATCACAGTCAATATTTCGGTGAATTTCTGTTCAGTTTTTTCACTCTATGTGGTGTGTATAGACTTTGTTTACCTATTTTTCTAAAATTGTAATCTTGTCATATAAAGAGAAATGCTGTCCTAATTTTTCTCCATTACAATCGGTTAAAAACATTTCTTACATTTAGCAAAATATACTTAGTTTCCATATTGTAGCTTTTTTTTTTTTCGAGACAGGGCTTGTGTCTATGGTCCAGGCTGGTCACAAACTCACTATGCAGCCCAGGCTAGAATCCATGGTAATCCTCTTGTCTAAGCTCCTTGAATGTGTGCATTACAGGTATGTGCCGACACCCTTGCCTATTATGGTGTACTGGGGATTGGACCTGAGGTCTTGCACTTCCTAGACAAATACGACAAATACTCTAGTCACTGAAGTACCCAGCCCTTCATATTGTAACTTACTAAAGTACTTATTTCTTAATACACATGCCCACAATATTTTGTAATAATAATTAAATGTTTGATAAATGTCACATCAATTTAAGATCAACTACTTATGTTCTCTGTGTAAATTCTTAAATTTAAAATATCTAGATCTAAACATATGAGCATTTGAGTGATTTTTGGTACGTATTGCTAAAAATACCAACTGACCATTCATTCAAAATATGAGATATTCTATCTGCTTTGTAAAAGAGTCTTTGTCAACATGGTTATGATCTTTTAAAATATCTTTGCTATTTTCACAGGTGAAAAAAAGGACACAATATTCATTTGACTTACAAAGTTCAGAATTCTCTCACATATTCAGTAGATAGTTGTATAGATAATTATGAGCTTATTTTATCTGTGTATGTTGAAATTTGCTTTTTATCTTCTTCTATAACTAAGTTTTGTTAACTACTAACAAAAACAATTAGTTTTTAAAGCTCCCATAAAGCTTCTTCCAGTCCAAGTTCGACTTGGAAACATCAACAAATTATAGCAAATACATGTTTATACCAAAATCCACACATAAGAGGGAGAAAATTGGATTATGACTACTCAGACACCTTTATAAAGTGGTTCAAATTACTGAGAATTAGTTCTGTAGGTTATTTATTTTTCTAAAACATAGATAATAATTTTTCAAATTTAGAGTTCATTAGCTGGTTTTGCTTTACAAAAGACAATTTCTCACTTAGCAGAAGCTATGTTGAAAATGGTTATTTATTTATTTGTTTATTTATTTATTTTTGTGGAAGTGGTACTGGGGAATTGGGAATCAAGCCCAGGGTCTTCACACTGAGCTACATTTTAGGACCAATTTTCTTTTTATTTTGAGATAGGTTCTTGTTATATCATTCAGTTGCTCAGACTGGGTCAAATTGATGATTCTCCTGCCTGAGCCTCCCAGAGTCTGGGATTATAAGCTTCTGTTCGCAAGCCTGGGTGTCTTGTCTTGTTTTTTTCTTCTCTTTCTTTTCTTTTTTTTTTTGGGGGGGGCGGGTAATGTTTTTTAAAGAATACGTAGTATAGGGCTGGAGGAATGGCTCAGCGGTTAAAGCGGTTGAGCAAGCACTAAGCCAAGGGCAAGTACTCGAGTTCGATTCCCCAGCACCACATGAGCCGGGCGTGGTGGCGCACGCCTATAATCTCAGCACTCGGGAGGCTGAGGCAGGAGGATTGCTGTGAGTCCAAGGCCAGCCTGGGCTCTGAAGTGAATTCAGGATCAGCCTGGACCACAGAGTGTGACCCTGTCTCAAAAAAAAAAAAAAAAAAAAAAGAAGAAGCAGAATACATAGTATATAGATTGTATTGTCAAAGGAGAATTGTTCTTTAAATGTATGAAAATATTTACTGATCTTCACTACCGCCTGAGGTCAATGAGCTGTTTTCATCTTTGCTCTACTTTCTATCTCTCTATATAGTCTAATTTTCCTTCCCCACTATATTCTTCCTCTTTCTTCACAGTCCTTCAGAAGGTAACAGTTCATTTTTGGCTAGTCATGCAGAGTAAAAATGTTATTTTTTAATCCGGCTTTCCTATGTCATCTTTTAGACCATTTCCTAAAACAAAAAGAAATCTTTGTTTTTACAGTACCATGTAAAGAAGAGGAAAAGTTATCCACCAGCAGACTAACAGATTCCAAAAACTGTGGCATTTGTACATAATGGAGTACTATTGTTCTAAAGAAGATAAATTTACTTTCATAGCTAAATGGACTCAACTTGAGACCATCATGCTTAACAAAGTGAGTCAGTAGGTAAAATGGCTTTTCCCTTCTCCTGGCTTTTCCAATATGATAAACCCAGAATGTAGGCATGTTATAGAACCACATGTATGTGGTAATGGGGTTTGGGTAGAATGAGAGAGAGAACAGGAGAGTCAGTGGGTGGGGGAGAGGGATTGTAATGTTCCTATGATATTTATGTGCATAAAATCCTCTAGCTGAATGTAACCATTACATATTGTATATATACTGATAAATATTGAAATAAAAATAAAATAAAGATAGAAACTAAGTCATCTAAGACAACAATGAAAGCAAGTCATGCCAGAATCAATGGGAAATAAAAGAGTACAAAGAGGAAAATTCATAACTATGAATATAAAAGATAGCAGAGCAATTTAACATAATCAGCCCAATGATGCACTTCACAGTCTGAGAGAAACAAAAACAATCCAAATCTAAATGTAATAGAAGGAAAGAATGATGAGAATCAGAGCAGAAATTAATGAAATTCTAATTAAAAATTAAAAACATGAATGAAATGAAGAGTCAATTCCTTGAGAGAATAAATCAGGTTGATAAACTTCTAACAAGCTAATGAAAAGAAGAAAAATAAAAACCCATATTGATACAATTAGAAATGAAAAAGGTAAAATCAAAACAGTGCTAAAATTGAGAGGATTATAAGGAGCTCTGATAAAAACTTATATGCCCACAAACTAGAGACTTTGGAAGAAAAAGATAAATTCCTAGTCACATACGAGACACCAAAATTAAGCAAAGAAGACACAAAAATGCTGAGTAGACCAATAGCAAGTATTAAAAGTAGGCAGTAATAAAGGCTTTATCTACAAAAAAAGTCTCTGACCAGACTGATTTACAGCAGAAATTTACCAGCACTTTAGGGAAGAGGTAACAGCACCGCTTCTCAAACTGTCGCATGGAATTGAAAGGTAAGGAGTATCAGCCAACTCTTTCTAGAAGCTAGTCCAACTCTAATACCAAAAACAGACAGAGGCTTAAGAAGAAGAAGAAAAAAAAAAAACAAAGCTATATAATAATTTCCTTACTGAACTTAAGTGTAGGAATCCTCAATAACAAACTGGCGAACAGAATTCAACGAATCATTTTTCCCCATTTTATTGATACATATAAGCACAAAACTTAAGGTTTGCAATGAAGTTGAGCATTTTGTGCACATATGTATCTTGTAAAGGTGACAAAAACTTTCCCACTCTCCTTTTGTCCCTCCTCCTACCCACACCCTCCCTCCCTCCCCGCCCACATTTTTAAAGATAATGCACCATAATTAAGTGGGCTTTATCTTAGGGATACAAGTATGGTTGACGTATGTATATCAATTAATATAATACAGCACTTAAATAAAAGTAAGGAGAAAAGTCACACGATCCTCTCAAAAGATGCAGAAAAAGTCTTTGACAAAATATAATATCCATTCACAGTAAGACCCTAGATGAGAAGATGAAAAAAGGTAAAGAAAGACCTTCCTTCAAGCTGATAGAAGCCCTTTATGCTTCCTGCCAGGGTTATACTGAATTGGGGAAATCTAAAAGCATCTTCCTTTAAGTCAGGAACACGACAAGACTGTCACTCTCATGACTCTTATTTATGGTATTACTTGAAATCTTAGCCAGCAATTAGGCAGGAGAATGAAATAAAGGGAATAGATATCAGAAATGAAGAAGTTATTTATTTGCAGATGACATAATTCTTACATTAAAAAAAATCTCAAAAACTCAATCAGGAAACTCTTAGCCAAGCTGCAAAATACAAAATTCTCAATTCTCAGCCAAGTTGCAGAATCGAAACCTAATTTTAAAAAATCAGTAGCATTCGTTTGCACTAACAATAACTTCACAGAGAGATGAGAAGAACAGTCTCATTCTCAGCAGTCCCTTGCAAAAACTAAACACCTAGGAATAAATCTAACCAATTAAGTGAAGGAACTCTATGATAAAAAGTATGATGAAAAAAGTAAAAAGCATTTAAAAAGGGAGAGAAAACCCCTGTGAATAAATATGCAGAATCAACATTGTCAAAATGCCCATATTACCAAAACCGAAAGACAGATTTTATCCAATTCCTATCAAAATACCAATAATTTTTTTCACAAAAGTAGAAAAACAATCCCAAAATTCATATGGAACTAGAACAGCCAAAGCGATCTTGAGCAACAACATAAGAACAGGTGGTATCATCATTCTGAACACCAATTTGTGTTAGACAGCAACCGTGAAAGAAAGCACGTGGTCTTGCCATAGGCAGGATGCTCAATGAACAAGATTGAGGATGAGGGTGCTACCATAAGTACCTTCGGTCAACCTTCAATAATGGGGACAAAAGCTGCACTAGAGAAAGGATAGTTTTTGTGAGAAATGGCACTGGAATAACTGATTATCCATATGAAGAGAATGAATTTGGACCAATGTTTTTCACAAAATCAAAGTGAATCAAAAGCATAGATACTACAACTGAAACACTGAACCTTCTGGAGGACAAAGTGAGAGAACTTCTTGAAGACATAGGCATAGGCAGAGTTTTTGAGTAGAATAACACACACACACACACACACACACACACACACACACACACACACACACAAATAACACCAAGAATTAACAACTGGAATTATACCAAATTAAAAAGTTTCTGCACAGCAAAGGCAGCAGTCAATAAAATGAAGAGAGAACAGATGGATAGAAAATAATTTTTACCAAGTACTTTTCCTTAGATAGTGGGTGCTAAGAATTATAACAAGAAGAAATAAAAGAACCAATTTTAAAAAGAAGAGGCAATTGAAATGACAGACAGTTAAACTATCCAACAAATATATGAAAAAAGATTCAACATCTTTAGCCATTAGATAAATGCAAATCAAAACATGTCACTGAGATACCATCTTACCTCAGTGGGAATGGCTTTCATCAAGAGCGTGAAAAACAATAGATGCTGGCAAGGAAGTAGGGGGAAAAAGGAATCCTGTTACATTGCTAGTGGGACTCTAAACTGATACAATCATTATGGAAAGCAGTATTTATATTTCTCAAAAATCTGAAAACAGATACTCAATTTGATCCAGTGATATCTTTTCTGGGTATCTTTCTAAAAGAATTAAAAAGCACCGTGTGGTTATATAGACATATCCGTGTTTATTTACAGCAACACAACTAACAATAGCTGAATAATAGAAGATGTCAAAATATTCACTAACAGATAAATGGATACAGAAAATGTTACAAACACTATGTAAATGCACACACACAATGGAAGACTATATGGACTACTACCGTGCCACAAAGATAAACAGATTTGAGGCATTTATAGGAGAATGAATACAACTTGAGAAGTGAAATAAATCAGACTCAGAAGTCTAAATAGGGCATAATCTTGGTAACATGAGAACCGGAGAGTATAACTACATAATTGGGTCACATGGGTGAGATGTTGGGAGCAGGCGGTACAAGAAAGGAGGTGCAAGGATGAGAGAGAGGAGGAAAAGGGACTGTGAATTAGTGTGATATGACTGCACACAATTCTAACATTTCATATAACAATTGTATTTCTTAAATACATACTAATAAAAATGGGGGTTAAAAGAAAACAAAATAAAGCAAGCCTGAGTCAATGAGCAAAACGTGATTTGTAGTCTTATGTGGAAAAATCTTACTGTTTAGAATTGTCTGAATCAGTAATTATAATGCAGTGAAAATGTATGTCTATTAAAGAGTTCATATTTGGCCTTGTAAATAAGATTCCTAATGGGCCCATCCCAATGGTGATATGATTACATAAATATTTCTTTATAAAAAGTTGCCAATTGTTACTGAAATATTATCTGAGTCTTCAAAAGTACTACTCTTTGACCCAAAGCTTTACATGAGTTTCCTGTACTTAGGCGGCAAGAGTCAAGCTTGATTTTTTAGTCAATGAGGAGAAAGCGAACTTAGGGAAGCTGTGGCTGGGCAGATCCCACATTTATCGTGGCTTGAGGTATTTATTCACTGTCATTGGGAATGTCAGGGTAAACAGATGATTGAAAATGGCATAACCTTTCTGAAGAAACACATATTAACTTGGAAGAAAATTCCATTCAGGTAGTTCAGCTTGGGATTACTGTTAAGAGAGAAAACAGTAATTACTTTGTTCATAAGTCATTTCAACAAAACTTTATGAATAATAAGGCAAAAGATCAAAGTTTGAATTCTGTAGACAGTTTTCTAGTGATCATGGCTTCATCCAAAACAGGCAGGAAAGAAGAGCCGCTTTCGCGATTGTGATCACTAGCTGGCTACTGGTCCCGAGCCCGCAGCTCTGGATGCTACCCGACTTGCTAGAACGGCTCCTCTGGGCCTCAGATCGCTTTTCTCCATCTCCATCCTTGTACGTCATTCTTCACGTGTCCTCTTTGTTCCTGAGTTTTAATCAAATCCTCTCTTCTGTATGCAGGGCCTGTCCTTGTCTGACCTGTACTTTTCTTTCTGAGTCTTACTTAATTTGGCTAGTTCTGTGTTATTCACTATTCACAAACTGGAAGTCTGGCTGTTCACACATAAGATCAAACACCTCAGCTTTTCCTTCAAAGTGTTCTCTGCATTCTGGATATTTCTTAGATTCTCCATGTTCCCACTCTCACTGAAGGCACCATGATACCCTCACGCTTGTTTCAACAGTCTCTTTAATGACCACAGCATCTTCGCCATATTCCTTCGATGCAATCTGTAAAGTCTGACCTCATTTTCTATTATCCTCTGTCAATCTGGCCCGGCCATTGTGGCTCCTGCGTGTTGCTCACACTTGTCAATACTACCGTTCTTCTTGGACCCTAACAACCTCTGCTCCCTATAACTCGGGCATTAAAATCTCATGCATATTTTTAAAAATTCTTATAACTATTAATAGAAAGCATTTTTAACTTCCTTGTACAACTAACACCTTTATTACCTCCGTATCCATTCTCTGTGATATATTTTTATAATATTTCTCTCCTTTGAACACAGTATATATTTGTTGGCTATGCGCCTTTTATTATAAAACACAGTCTTCGTGGAGGAATGATTTTTGTCTGTTTTATATTGATCAGTTTCCCAGTGCTTAGAATAGGACTGGTTACAGAATGATCCTACGATAAGTCAGCAGTAAGTGGATGAAGAGGCAGAATGGGTAAACTAATATGTAATATTCCTGCTTCTATCTCGAACACAATATAAGTAAAATCTCCAGGCCCCTCAAATAATGTAGCTAAGAAATGAAGCTCCAATTTTAATCATCTAATTGTTCAGAAAGAAATAAATACAAAAACATAGCCACATTTAAAGTTACCAGATTACCAATAGGTAAAAAGTCATATATTTATTTAATCTTATCTGCTCATATTTTATTCATTGAGTTTGTAGGGAAGGGAATGACACAAATGGAAAACAACATCAGAAAAGGCGAGAAGAGCAGCTAATTCAGGGAGAGGAGGCACATTCAGCTTTAATCGTTTCACCCATAGGAGCAGAGACGACCTACGGGTGAGCTCACAATTCATAGACACGGTGTTTTCTTTAATGTTACAATGATACAGAGGCTGTGTCGCTCAGAAATTAAAGTATTTACCTACTAAACACAAGGACTTGAGTTTGACTCCCCAGCATCATATAAACTAGGCATGATCCCAAGTTCCTAGGAGGCTGAGGCAGGAGAACATCTGTGTGTTTTAAGCCAACATGGACACCATAATGAGTTAAGAACCAGCCTGAAGTAAAGAGCAACACTCTGTCTCAAATAAAAGAAATAAAGAGATATATTCTATGTTAATAGATTTCATTAAAATATTCCTTTTTATATGCAATAACAAGAACAATTGAATCCAGGATGACCCCAGAGGGTATTGCCTTCAGGCAAAATAATTAGGGATACAAGATATAGATTTCTTATTGTTTCTATTTTTTCTTGCCACAACCTTTTCTCACTTAAGCTCGTTCATGGCTTTCTCTTTTCCCTGCCAGTAGGATTGCTTCAATCCCAGGTACATAACATGGCATTGACATTTATTTGAGTATAAAATAAGTCAGGCCCAATGGCACAGCCTATAATCCCAACATTGTGGGAGGCTGAGGCCAAAGGGCCACAATTGAATCCTAATCTGGGCAGATTGCTTGCTTAGTGAGACCTTATCTCGAAACTGAAAATAAAAATGAACTGGGGAAGTATCTTGGTGTGAAGGCCCTGAGATTCATCTCCAGTATCCCCTAAATAAACAAATAAATGAAAGAATGAATTAAAGAATGAAATTTAAGTTAAGAAAACAGAGACATTTGTGGATCTGAGCTGAGATGCGGTGTTTATTTAAGATGGATCCATGACAGTCAACCTCAAATTTGGTCCAAAGTTGGACTCCGCATTTGAATGTGTCTTTCATATCTATGTGTTGGAAACTTGATTCTTAATGCCACAGTATGGGAATGGGGAAGTCAAATCTGAGGTGATTACTTTATGGTAGCTCTACCTTTGTGAATGAATTAATGCTATTAATTGGGGTTGGCTGGTAATCAGAGGAGTGGTTTTATTATAAAGGCGAGCTCTTTTAAATATTGATTTTATCACTGCTAGATTCTTACTCTTCCCAGCTTTCAGACAGTATGGTGTAAATATCTTTGCAAATTTCCCAGTCTGTGGTATTCAGTTCAACTAGCAGAAAACAGATTAAGTAGACTCATTTACAAGTTGGAAATACAATAAAAATATACTAAATAAATCTCAAACAACTAAACAACGTTTTGCTTTGTAAATGTATGTTAGACCTGCTAAAGAAGAGTTCTGGTTTTGATGGGCAGTATGTTCATATGTAGAACTAAATGAAGTAGTTAAAGTTAGTAACCACTGTTCTTACATTCGGAAATTCTTGGATACTACCCCAGAAAATAATATCTTTGTTATTTGGGTGGATGTCTAAGCCCTAACCCTAATTTTTATTCTCTGCCTAGCCTGAATTTTGATCACCTTAATTTGTTACCAGTTTGTGAAGAACTTAATTTTAGCCAGTGTATTTCTGAACTCTTAGGATAATACAAAAGATAGATCCATATTCTTTCCTCATAAAATGTGAATGTGTATTACAGTGAGCAGAGAAAGTTGAAGAACTGACTTTTATTCCAACTGATAATTTCTTTGGAAAGCTAATGAGTCTTTAGCAGTTTCTACTTCACGTGGCTGACTATTCAGTTTTTCACTCCATGCTGCTGAATCAAACCATAGCCTTACATTCCCCGAGTTCAACCTCTCCTTTCAGTTTTCTCTGATATTCGGCTGACGAAGACCCCTCTGATCAGGTGTCTTCCTAGCTCCAGGACCAATGCAAGCATTCCAATCACCTTCCTGGCCATGGATGTTCTCCCATCCTCCTGGCATGCTCACTTTTATGATTGAAGAAAACAGTATAGTTTCCTGCACTTCAAAGCATGAAAAAAATCAGCAGAACTCAGCTCTGATACTCATCAAGAGTTTCATCTTGCAAAATTATTTAACCTTTCTGATCTATAGTCTGTGAGTAGGAATAATAATGCTTTTCTCTAAAGGTTTCGGTGAAGGTCAAAGAAGATGAAATATTATTCTATCCTGGTGCCTGTTATGGCAGCCTGTCTTTTCTTTCTTCCTTCTTTTCTTTCTTTCGTTCTGTCTTTCTTTTTTATTCAGTTTCAGTGAACATTAAGTATAGCTAGTGAACAGTCCCTGAAGAAAAGACGAAAAGCAGTAGAAGCCTAGAAAAACTGGGCAGGGGGGAGGAGATGCACTGAATTTATGTTAAGATGATTTCCCCTGAGAGTGCCCTTAAATAATCCATTGAAAACTGTAATTTGTTAGTAATGTGTGAAATGCAATGACTTCTCTCTTGAGAAATGGAAATGATTATGTAGTTCTCATAATCATTTTTTTGCTTATTATCTTGTATTCATTTTACACATCAAAATACAGCAACCATAATTCTATACAATAGGAAAATTATATTAATTAAGAACAACCATGATTATTATTTTGAATTCATGCCTATCATAATCCTTATTAACTTGTCTCTGTAGAGTATTTATGTGAAATATTTGGCTATAAAACATAAAACTTCAAAAATAAAAACTTTTCCATAAAAGGAAAAAGGAACCATTACTCTTTATTTTTCTTTGAAAAAAGCTGATTTCTGGATGCATATATTTTTTAATAGCTTTGAAGTTCGGAGTACCGTTATACTTTCTGTTGATTTTGCATTTGAAAATCCTTAAGCTGGTATAGTATAAAGTGGCAATTTAGTTATATTTTTATTCAGTCCCCTACATGTGCTCACACTTCCTGCTCCTGGGGATATGAGCCTTTATTAAGGTTATAAAAGACTTCGACCTTCATCACAGGCACAGTGACTTCCCTTGAGGTCCAAGGCTTTAAATGATGAGGTGAAATGCAAAGTCATTATCTGCGGGCAGCATCTCTCCTACCGCAGGAGCTATCCAAATCATCCAATTGAAAGTCAAACCTATCCAAAAGCTAATAAAAAATTCTCCCTAGAAGTTGAAATATTGGGCAAGTTACTTTCAATCTGTGATGATACGTGAATGGCGTGACAGTCAAATGATGCTGCCAGTCCCCCACATTTCACCTCTGCAGGCTGCATAATTGTTGGTCTTTGGGTGCAGAGGTCAACAGTTGTTGATGAATTTGCAATGAGGAACTCCAGCATGGAGAAGGATTCGTGGTGAGTGTTTAGGGTTTACCATGGTTTCAGTACCCAAGTCTCTAAGATAAAAGCCACGCTTCATTCAGTGTTAGTGTCATACTCTCATCTGACTGTTCATGGAAACTGCAAGTGCATTAGTAGAAAATTGAATACTGACAGCATGAGAAAATGTCAGTGATGTGAAAACCCACTTATAAAACCCGAGGCTTATTTTTTCCCTCTAACACAAAGCAGTGTTCACCAACGTGTGTGCTATACCCACAGATGATGATTGCATTGACAAGTAAGCCTCTCTTTCCAGAAAAATCAATCTGTTCATTTCCTCCGTTATGTGAAGTCTGTATTGAAGAAAGGCTCATGCATTTGAGAACTAGGATAGTTGGTGAAAGTCCATCTTCACTATTATATATAAATGTTTACTCATATTTTGCATGGTAAAAGATGAGGTCTCCTTACGAATACACCAAAATTTTAATTCTCTCCTTTCTATAAGCATATTTGTCATGAGGGAGGTGTTATTGGATTTCTCTTACATAATGCACTTATTTGCTTTGCTCATCAGAAAGACCTTAAAAAGTGTCCCAGTTGAAAGGCATCTCAAGAAGCAAGAATTTCATTGGTTCTTGTCAGCATCATAGATCCACAGAAGATCTGGATCTATAAAGATAAAAAAGTAAGTTGATAATTGATTCAAATATTTTATAGAACTTGCTAGAAAATTTTCAATTACTGACCTGTGTAAGGACCATCGTTCTTTGCTTTTGACACTGATTTAAGGCACAGGTAATGTTACTATGTATTGTATTAAGAAGCTCTGGCTGGCAGTAACTTCTAGGAAAAAATGGCTTATGGGAAAAGCATGCAATCTAAGTTTTCATTTAAGTTAGAAAGCTACAATTAACATCGATGAGTGTGCGGTTCCAAATATTGTCAAAAACAATATCTCACATAAATGAGAAATTAGAGTAAAAGACACAGAGTGTTGGACTTAGAATGAGGAGACCTGGCTTTTTTGGTAATAATTCAGCAAGAATTGATCACAAATTCAAAGGATTGTTTTATTTGCCCCGATTCTCAATTTCTAGGCATATAGTCTCTAAATTGCCTTTCAGTCTTAACATTCTGTCTAAGTTACTTATTGATTGCTGGAACAAAAAAATACCTAACATCCACAATTTAATGGAAGAAAAATTATTTAGCTCACATTTTCAGAAGGTGTCACCTAGCCCACTCATAGGCAGCCAGCCACAGTGGAAGTACATGGAAGAGGCTGGAGAGCTGCTCACTCCGTGCACAAAGAAGCCCAGCGAAACAAGAGCAAGTCAACAGTTGGAGACCTGGGCAAGGCCAGAACCTTCCCAAGAAAAAGCTGTCAATGTTTTTCTTCCTTCCTTTGTTTGATTCAGATTTTGAGTTGGGCCCCCACACCAAGCATGGGTGCCCTTCCTTCATTTTCTGGTCCTCAAATCAAAAGCACACACCTGAAAGCTCTGCGCAGCACCCAGTCTCAACAAGTTGGCAAAATCTTTTCAGGTCAAAGCTGAGGCATCCATCCCTTGCAGCCAGACCCTAACTTGCAACAGCTAACGGTTCCAAAGTTATCCCTCTACATCCAAATTCATGAGCCTTTTGGAAGACACTCCAGATCCAAATCAAAGCACACCCCCCATGAGGCTGGTATATGTCTTCTTCTTGGATACACTTATTGTATAAAAGTAAGGTATTAGTTGAACCTAATCCTAGAGTGATTTTCCAAGACTTTGCGTATACTAAGGGTGGGTAGGAGGATTACTTCCTAAAAATTTCACAAACTTTTTTTTCTCAGTGGGGGAAGATAATATTTTTAGGGGTATACATGGAAAATTTTTCTAATAAAGAGAGTTTTAAGGTACACTTACTTAGAATCTAGTTAGATTGTTCTCAATGAAGACTTGGGGAAGAATTAAACCTCACGTTGAGAGAAAGATACACCATGCGCAATGTATTTCAACACTCATTTGGCATGGATAATAGAGGTGAAAGGAGAGACAGAGAAGTGAAAGCAAAGTACTTACGCCTGTGCCCATCAAACTTCCTTGCAGAATGACTCAGAAACAAGAAAGAAAGAAGCAGACAATTTCCACAATGAGCCTGACACACTTGAAGACCCAGAATGTCTGGATTTCTAAGTAAATAACTGTAACCAAACAGAAAACAAACAAAGACAAACACCAAACATTAGAAAAAATCTTTTGTGTTTCCATTATTGCATAAGATGTTGAACTCAAAGAAGAGTAGTATGAGAAAAAGCAAACAGGAGGTCCACAATGGGACCAAGTCCAGGAGAGAAACAAGAGCAAGACTTATACTCTAAATTAGTAATAAGAATTTACCTAGACTTATCAGAGTACGGATGACAGAGAAGGGACTTAAAAGTCTGTATTTCTTGACATAATAGTCATCAAGTGTATTCAGGAAAGAGAGAAATGTGAAAGAAAGAGCTTCTATTGTGAACTAGGTAGCAAGGGAAAGTCGGAAAAGGGAATCTCAGGGCTTTGTGAGATAAAATAAAACAAAACAGCAAATATATAGAAAGGTGCTAATTCCCTTCTTGACTACACACATACACATACAAGTACGTACAGGCATACAAGCAAATTCTAAAGATTTTGGATTTGGATACTTGAACAGAGAACTCTGCCACTGTGACTGTTAATCTTAAAATACTCCAAATTCACAGAGAACACAAAACCAACCCGAACAAATCAGTACAAAATGACTACGACACATCAGAAAATATGATTTAATATACCTCAGCTGACAAAGACATTCTTCCTCTGGAAAACCAGCAAAAGCAGGAATTTCAGGTTTCAATCTGACATGAAGAAGTATTGAAGTCTAGGTTTTACCCTGAAAAAACAAAGTTTACCTAAGAGAAAAATCAACTCTCTTAGAAGTTACAAGGCAAACGATTCTCAAGAATTACAGAGACGAGCAAGTTAGATACAGAGAATTACCACTTATCTGGAACAAAAACTAACAAATAGAATCAAGTTTGAATGAAAAAACAGCAAAATCAAACACACAAATAAAACCCCAAAGCCATCCAAGTGCAATTGATGAAATGCTGAAAGTCCAGTGTAGAAGTAGAAAATAGGTTTAACATTCAAACGGTTATAGAGGGAACAGACAGGATTTATAGATCACCATTTACAGTGCAATAAAAGAGAAAGAAAAAATATCAGATTAAAAACAGGGAAAAAGAAAAATAATGAAGACAAAAGTAGAAATTAAAAAGCTTGTACACATTTAGAGTATCTGATATCTGTGTGTGTGTGTGTGTGTGTGTGTGTGTGTGTTTTTGCACTTGACTTGGTAAGCCTGTGGTGGAGGCTCAATAAGATTGGGGAAGTATCTTTTTCCAGACTTTAGACAATGCTATTAAAAACATAGGTTAGTGATACAGAAACACACACACACACACACACACACACACACACAAGCACACACACATACACGTGCACGTGTATATACGTACATACATATTGTATATGCACTCCATTGTTTTGAACCTTAACATTGAAAACAGGTGTGACTTTCATTGCATGATTGAAATCGCCTACACTGCAAAGCTCGTGCGTCACTGGGTTTTTCGCTATAATTGTGAAAACAATAATTAAAGGAGCATATTAGATGTAACATGTTAGGTAGATGCTGTTCATGACAAGAAGAAAGCACATTAGTCTGGAGAAAAAAAAGATATATAATAGATGCTGAGTTTTTCAGGTACAGCTAGGTTTTAAAATTGGATCCTTATAGTTTTCATAATGTCTATTATTACTAGAAGAGAAAAATTCAGAAGCAAAAGACACTTTGATATATTAAGTCTAAAACACTCCAAGCTTGCACTCTCTTTTTTCATGAAGCACTGACATGAAATGCTTTATTTTTGAGACAATTGCATCTTAGCAAGGCAAATTTACAATCGGATGAGTTGATGCTCCATGCTTTATTATCTTACAGAACTTGTTTACAACTAGAGGCTCTGTACAGTTGTTTTTAGGGCTGAGACTTTATGTTATTTAGTGAAGCCCTGCATAATTCAGACTCTCAAAATACCTGTTGATTAAATATATCTTTTCTTTTTGGTACTGGAGATTGAAACTGGGGTCTACATCTCCAGTCCTTTTTCATTTTTTGGATTTTGAAAGAAGCGTTTATTAACTAAATTGGATAAATTGCCCATGCTGGGCTTGAACTTTTTTTTTCTTTTTTTAAGACAGTATGTCTCGCTTTGCAGTCCAAGCTTGTCCTGAACTCACTATGTAGCCCAGGCTGGCCTCAAACTCATAGCAATCCTGTCTCCTTAGCTTCCCAAGTGCTGGGATCAAGGCCTGCACCACCACATCTACCTTATGTGGTGCTGAGGAATCAAACTCAAGACCTTACACGTGCTAGACAAGTACTTTAGCTACTGAGTTGTTCCCCCAGCCCTAAGCTTGAATTAGTGATTCTATTTAGCCTTCCAGAGTGACAGGATTACAGGCATAATAATCTCTACACAGATAGTTTTCCCTTTTATACGCATATTATCCCATATACAGATTGCCAATTCCATTTGTTGTTTACATATTTATAAGTATCAACTTCTGCAAACAAAGGAATTTTAGTTCTGTAGGATGAGGATTAAGTTACTTTTTCTTTGATCAGAAAATAATTTAATTATCTCATAAACTTTCCTCACTTAGAGCAGATTTACTATGTGTCTTTGATGCTTAACATGAATTTTAGTAATGCTTTATTCTAACATATTCTATTACTACTTGGCTCCCCAGAGATTTAAGGGATGTCAATAGCCTCCACAACTTCCCAGAAAATATTCATCACTTCTGGTTAGAGCAAACACATAAAAATATAACTTAAGAAAGATTTATCACAGAGTTCGCATGTTAGCATGTCTTCAGATCTAGTAACCTAGTTCTCTCTTGCTTCCTTTCAGTAAAAGTCAGTTTAATATTAAATATTAACTTTATTTCCCATAAAAAGAAACATATTATTTATTTAGAATGTATCTATTATAAGATTTTTAAGAGGTTTTCACACTTTTCAGCAGTGTCTGTGTATGAAGATCTCCATTTTTGTTTCATTTCATTGTTCTGCCACAGAAATTTTACATGTAGTTGTGTCACCTCCTCCACAGCACACCAATCCAGACAAACAAGCAAAAAAACAAAACAAGTGGCACCAAGTCAACACAAAGAAATAAGCAAAGGAGAACTAATGGTACCTAAATTTGTGCGTTAAGGAGAAAGGTCTCATATTTTTTCTTTTTTAATGTATGTCTTTGATTCTGAAGAGAAATATGTCTAATTAATCTGATGGATCAAATTCCAGGACATTGACTGGGCCTTGAACACTCAGGTATTAAATTTATAGGTGCTCTTAAAGCCATTCCCTACTGTCATGGTGAACTTTAGTGTGTTAACTTGATCGGATTATGGCAGCAGTTGTTCGACTAAATACCAGTCTGGGTATTGCTGTAAAATTTGGCTTAATTGCAATTTAAATCAGTAAGCCTTAAGAATGACTTTGCCAAGGGTGAGCAAACTACAACTATTTGGACTCCTATGATATCGTTAGTAGGCTATATCAAATTATCAACTTAAAAGCTAGCCTGCCATACTTGGTAATGTGATCAATCAACTCACCTAGGATGTGACAACTGAAACTGTTTGTCTTTGATGAGGTCTTGGCCATGCAACAACAAATTATTTCAGATTCTTCAGCCCTATCTTGATATGAGAATGTCAATGAATTGAATACTTTCCAGATGGAAGATTCGGAAGAAGGAATTTGGGTGAATGACTGACCACCTGAAAATCCAGCTTGCTAAGCTGCCTTTTGTGTTTTGAACCTGCTCATTCTTGAAGATCCATTAGCTAATTCTAGCTCAGACTAACTAGCTGTCTCACTCTTGAGCTCATTCTCCACTTCCACAGTGATTTTTTTCTTTGGCCATCCCTGGTGGATATATCTACCAATTGATCTTACCTATTTCTTTTTAAATTTATCTATCTGAGAAAGTATACTAGCTAGGCCCAGTGTTTCCGTACATGTTTTGTTTGTAGCTCATTTTTCTTCTTTCTTTTTATTTCAGTGTTCTGCCAACACAGATTTAAGTCTTCTCTAAGGTGGAGAGCAAAGCCCAGGCCATGATTCCCAGGGTCTCCTCCAAGTGTGTGCAGCCCTCTCGTGAGCCTTATTTGGATAAAGTCAGACACCACTGAGTAAAACTCAAATAAAAACTCCATGACAAATGATGCATGGTAGGCAAACAGATTTTAATTCTTAAATTTCATTGGGAATTTGGACAGGAAACTCCCTTTTGCCTGAAGCTGTTAAACTTAGCTCCAATGTAAGGTAGAACCTCTTGGAGGAAGAGGAAAAAAAAAAGTGGCACAAAACTTATTATACCACTGCAGGGTATTTGCTTTAATTTATTATACAATTTAATATCATTAAATTTACATCATGACCTTGAAGGATAGACATTATCATGGGAACATTTGAGATTAGAGTCCCTAAGTGTCAAATGTGTAGCCAATTCTGATTTCCATAATGTTCCCTAATCACTGCACAGTTGTGTGGTCTACTCTCTGGGTTAATAAGAGTCTCACAGACTCAGGATTGGAAATTGGTCTTAAATTTAAGCAATTTGTAGGCATTTGAATTCTATTCCTGTTAAAATAATAAAAGAAGCACTGCATTCTTTTAAAGTCATAATGGGGACAGACACCCACTAACATTTATGCTCTTCCTTTAAAAGTACATAATTGACTGAGATTCACCCATCTTACCAGAGACCACATAGCCCAGCCCACCACCACTAATCATTGCCATGTGAATGATTCCACACTTGGCCCCTGAAGGTTTAGCCCTTCTCTTATACTCCTATTTATTCCTACTGGCTGAGGTACCACGGCATCACAAAATTATTATTTTGCAGATGGTAGAGGCCCTGTCTCCTGTATCTCTAAGTCATGGCGTGTGCCTTCTTGCCAAGCACTCCTACCCTGGTCTACTACACAAGTGAGAAACAGAAATCTTTATTTCTTAAGGCACTGAATTATTAATTTACAGTAGAAAAATCTTAATCTGTCCTAACCAGGAGATGCACTAGTCTCTTGTTATTTCAAGGTTTACATTTCAACACTTTCTTAGTGAATGAGTGAATGGCTAAACCTAGAGATAGAACTACTAATCCCTGGGTATATTCT